>PVKP010034320.1:0-24313 GCA_004027715.1 Plecturocebus donacophilus
CACACTCATCCTCCGTCAAGCCTTGTTCTCTTGCTGATGAGGAGCTGCGATCCCCTGTAGGAGGAGAGGCATTCTGATTTCGGGTGTTCTCAGCCTTTTTGCACTGGTTTCTTCCCATTTTTGTGGATTTATCCACCTGTCATCTTTGTAATTGCCGACTTTCAGATTGGGTCTCTGAGTGGATGTCCGGCTTGTTGGTTATGATGTTTTTTCTGTTTCTTAGTTTTCCTTCAAGGGGCGCTCCTTCCCCACAGAGCTGGGCCTTCCCAGGTTCAGCTGTGCTTGCTCTCTCCTCAGTGCTTCCAATTGTTCTTCTCCTTGTGGGGATGGGACCAGCGAAGCCTTTGGGCACCCAGTCCCGTACACTCCCCACCGAGAAGCGCTGCGCCGGCCAAAAGAGTCGCGCTGGTGACCCGTGTGGCTCCTTCGCCGGGAATATCCCAGTGTGTGGGCATCAAAAATTCATCTGAAATTACGGCGTCCACTCACTCTCTGCGCTTTCACTGGGAGCAACAATCCTGAGCTGCTGCTATGCGGCCATCTTGGATCTCTCTCTGCCCGGTGATGAAGTTTTTTCTGTTTCTTAGTTTTCCTTTGGCGGATGCCCGTTCCCCACAGAGCCGAACCTTCCCGGGTTCGCTGTGCTTGCTGTGAAACTCTCAGTCCTCAGCGCTTCCAATTGCTGTTCTCCTTGTGGGGGTGGGACCAGCCTAGCCCGTCCGTCCTGTATACTCTGCACCGGGAAGCACCTCGCTGGCAGGAGAAATTAATGATAGTGCTAAGGTTTTCTATATCCTTACTTTTTTAGTCTACTTATTTTATTGATTATTGAGAGAGAAGAGTTGAATTCTATAAGTGCAATATAGATTTTTCTATTTCTTATTTCAGGTTTACTGGGTTTTACTTCATATATTTTTGAAGCACTGTTGTTAGTATCTACACTCTTATGATTGTTAAGTCTTCTTGGTGAATTGAACCTTTTATAATTAAGTAATACCCCTTTTCATCTCTGGTAATAGTCCTTCTGAAATCTACTTTGTCTGATGTTAATATTGTCACTCCAGCTTGCTTTGATTCATGTTTGTATGGTGTATCTTATTCCATTCATTTTTTTTTTTAGGGTTCCAATTCCTCTATACATCCTTTTACTTTTAACGCATATATTTCTTTATATTTAAAGTGGGTCTTGTAAACAACATATTATTGTCTCTTACTTTGTTCCCAATCTGCTAATTTGTCTTTTAATTCATTGTCTTTTTACTGATATACTGGATTAAAATCTATCATCTTGTTATTTGTTTTCTATTCTTGCATCTGTGTTTTTTTCTTTTTTCCTCTTTGATTTGGATTATGTTTTGAAAAGGGAAACTCCCAATCTCATGGGTGCTGCAAGTAGACAAGATGTATTGCATCTGATTGAAATAGTCTATTATTCGTAGCATAACAAACAATGTGAATATCAGCATAGTTGTGTTGGTTCTCTAGTCCTGTATTCAACAAGTGATGCAGTGAGCCCAGATTCATGGTATTCACACAGTGGGTTTGCATTGTAGCTGGGGAACGTATGCTCAGCACTGTTTATTTTATTTTGTTTATTTATTTATTTGAGACAGGGTCTCACTGTGTTGCTCAGGCTGGTCTAGAATTCTTGGGCTCAAGTGATTCTCCTGCCTCAGCCTCCCAAAGTGCTGAGATTCCAAGTGTGAGCCACCGTGTCCAGCCTCAGGACGTTTTATAGCAAGCAGTAAGCAAACCTGCCTTGGTCTAAGAAATGATATAATCTCTCAAAACTCTAGCTTTACTAACAATCCTGAACAAAGACCCAGGTGAAAGAGAGGTCAGGGCCTTGCGATCTTGACATACTCACCAAGACATGTTGGACACAAGTGGCCCAAGGAGGAAGCCTCCCAACATTAGAAAAAATTATTACATGTATTTGTTTTCATGTTCAACAGTCATTTTAAAACAATAAATTTTATCGTATATATTTAAGATAAACAATATGATAATATGGGATACATAGAGATAGTAAAGTGGTTACTACAGTGAAGCAAATTAACATATCCATCATTTCACGTCGTTACCTATTCTAGCATTTTCATGATTCCATTTTCTGTCTATTATTGGTTTGTTACTTATCACTCTAAAAAATTTTTTTAGTGGTTGTTACTTAATTTACTGTATCTTTAATTAATCAGTCTATCTTCAAATAATGTTATACCACTTCTTATATATCATAACCATTGAACAGCATATTTCCAATTCCTCCATCTCCTCATTTTTACTGTTGTTACTGTCATACATTTCACTTTTATATATGCTATAAGGCCATAATGCATTGCTTTAGTAAAGCAATTACCTTTTAAGGTGACTAAAAATGAGAAACAGTGTCTCTTATATTTATCTTTATTCCATCCATTTCCAGAGATCATCATTTCTTTATGTAGATCCAAGTTTCTCTCAGGTATTATATTTCTTCTGCTTATGGAACTTCTATTACCATTTCTTATAGTGCTGGTCCACTGGTAATGAATTTTATATTGTTGGTTTTTTTTAATCTGAAATAGTGTTTATATTTTCTTCATGTTTGAAAGATATTTTTGCTAGGTATAGAATTCTGGATTGGCAGTTTTTTGTCTTTCAGCATTTTAAAGATAAGATACTCTATTATCTTCTGGTCATATATTTTCTGATGAGAAGTCTTCTGTAATTCTTATCTTTGTTCCTCTGTAGGGAATATGTCTTTTTCCTCTAGATACCGCCAATATTTTCTCTTTATCTTTGGTTTTCAGCAGGTTGAATATGATATATTAGGTTGTGTTTGCATGTGCTTATTTGTTGTGTTTGTATACTGGCATTAAATCTTTTCTGGATTCTGTGAGTTTCTTGGCCCTGTGGTTAGAGATCTTTCATTATTTTTGGAAAATTATTGGCTATTATATCTACAAATAAATATTATATCTACATATATATTTTTTTTCTCTGTTTCTTCTCCTTCTGGGATGTAAATTACTTATATGTTAGCTGTTGGATATTTGTTCTGGTTTTTGTTTGTTTCACTCTTTTCTCTTTCTGTTTCAGTTTGAGTAGCCTCTATTGACCTATCTTCAAGTTCACTGGTTCTTTCCTCAGCTATGTTGAGTTTACTGACTGATATGGTTTGGTTGTGTCCCCAGCCAAATCTCATCTTGAATTGTAGTTCCCATAATCCACACATGTCACGAGAGGGACCAGGTGAGGATAACTGAATCATGAGGGTGGTTACCCCATCCTGTTCTTGTGATAGTGAATTAGTTCTCTCAAGATCTGATGGTTTTATAAAGGGCTTCCCCCTTCACTGAGCACTTCTCCCTACTGCCACCACGTGAAGAAGGACATGTTTGCTTCCCCTTCCACCATGATAGTAAGTTTCCTGAGGCCTCCCCAGCCCTGTGGAAAAGTGAGTCAATTAAACCTTTTTCCTTTGTAAACTACCCAGTCTCGGATGTGTCCTTATAGCAATGTGAGAACAGACTAATACAGTAAATTGGTATTGGTAGGGTAGGGTGCTGCTATAAAGATACCTGAAAATGTGGAAGCAGCTTTGGAACCAGATAGCAGACAGAGGTTGGAACAGTTTGGAGGGCTCAGAAGACAGGAAAACGTGGGAAAGTTTGGAACTTCCTAAATTCTTGGAGGGCTCAGAAGACAGGAAGATATGGGAAGGTTTGGAGCTTCCTAGAGATTGTTGAATGGCTTCGACCAAAATGCTGATAGTGATATGGATAATGAAGTCTAGGCTGAGGTGATCTTAGATGGAAATGAAGAACTAGTTGGGAACTGAAGTAAAGGTCACTCTTGCTATGCAAAGAGACTGGTGGCATTTGCCTCTGCCCTAGAGATCTGTGGAACTTTGAACTTGAGAGAGATGATTTAGGGTTTCTGGCAGAAGAAATTTCTAAGTGGCAAAACATTCACGAGAAAGCAGAGCATAAATGTTTGGAAAATTTGCAGCCTGATGATGTGATAGAAAAGAAAACCCCATTTTCTTCTGGGGAGAAATTCAAGCCCCTTATAGAAATTTGCATAAGTAACAAGGAGCCAAATGTTAATCACCAAGACAATGGGGAAAATGTCTCCAGGACATGTCAGAGACTTTCACAGCAGCCCCTCCCATCACAGGCCCAGAGGACTAGAAGGGAAAAATGGTTTCCTGGGCCAGGTCCAGGGCTCCCTTGCTGTGTGCTGCCTCCGGACTTGGTGCCCTGCATCCCAGCCACTCTAGCTATGGGGAAAGGGGCCAAGGTACAGCTCAGGCTGTTGCTTCAGAGGATGCAACCCCCAAGCCTTGGCCTCAAAGGCTTCCCACTTTGCTGAGCACTTCTCCTTGCTGCCGCCATGTAAAGAAGGACATGTTTGCTTCCCCTTCTGCCATTATTCTAAGTTTCCTGAGGCCTCCCCAGCCCTGTGGAACTGTGAGTCAATTAAACCTCTCTCCTTTATAAATTACCCAGTCTCAGATATGTCCTTATAGTAGCACAAGAAAGGACGAGTATACTGATAAGCCTGTCAATAGCATTCTTCAAATCTGTTATGTATATGTGTTTTCTCATTTCTAGCATTTCTCTATATCTCTTTTTTTGGTAGTCTTCATATTTCTGCAAAAAATTCTTTTCTGTTCTTTCATATTGTCTACATTTTCCACAAGAGCCTTTCATATTTACATATCACTTATAGTTGTCTTAAGTTCTCTGTCAGATAACTATAGCATCTGGGTCTTGTACTTGGTCTTTTCTCTCTGTCTCTCTCTCTCTCTCTCTGTCTCTTTCTGTTTCTCTCTCTCTTTCACTCTTTAATATAGAAACAGGGACTCACTATATTGCCCAGGCTGGTCTTTAGATTCCTGTCCTTGAGTAATCCATCTGCTTTGACCTCCCAAAGTGCTGGATTAGAGGTATGAGCCACCACACCTGGCCTGCTTTGTCTCTTGACAGGTTTTCTGTTTGTTTGTTTTGTTTTGTTTTGGTATTTTAAATTTTTTGGGTTTTTTTTTGTTTTGTTTTGTTTTGTTTTTGAGATAGAGTTCTGCTCTTGTCAACCAGATTGTAATGCAATGACATAATCTCAACTCACTACAACCTCCACCTCCCAGGTTCAAGCAATTCTCCTGACTTAGTCTCCCGAATAGCTGGGATTACAGGCACCTGCCATCACGCCCAGCTAATTTTTGTATTTTTAGTAGAGATGGGGTTTCACCATGTTGGCAGGCTGGTCTTGAATTCCTGACCTCAGGTGATCCATTCACCTTGGTCTTTCAAAGTGTTGAGATTACAAGCGTGAGCCACTGCACCAGGCCTGTGTTATAATTTTTTATTGAGTTTTGGCCACCGTGTTTAGAATAGTAAGGACTGAGTTTATTATTATTTATGCCTATAAATTGTCATATCTCTTCTTCTCTTAGGCTATTAGTGTGGGGGATTCAGTCGATTTTTTTAGGAATTAGGTTTGAGTTTTGTTGTTTCTATGATTACTTCGGTGTCTGTATCTCCTACAGATTCTATATAGTCATGCTAGCTACACTGGGTCTTTAGTAATTCCATAAAAATTTTGGCCTGGCATATTGGCTTATATCCATAATCCCAACACTTTGGGAGGCTGGGGCAGAAGGATCACTTGCGGCCAGGAGTTGGAGACCAGCCTAGACAACATAGCAAGACCTCAATAACAGAAAATTAACCATGTGTGGTGATGTACATTTGTAGTCGTAGATACTTGGGAGGCTGAAGTGGGAGGATACTTTGAGCTTAATCATGATTGCACCACTGCACTTCAGCCTCTGGACAGTGAGAGACCTTGTCTCTAAAAAATAAAAACATAAACATTAGCTGAACTTTTCTTACATACTTGCAAGGAGAGCTTGTCTTTCTCCTGCGACACAACTGAGCGAGTGCCTGCATCCCATCTCTTCTTGGAGGCTTCTGTCCTTTGGAATGCATTTTAATTTGTTGCTCTGCAACCTATCTTAGGTCTCTGATAAGTTTGACAAAAGTTGTGATTTTGTACATTACCCAACAGTTTCTAAAACTTAGTAGTGTGGTAATGATGCTCTTCCCAGCTTTCTGCATCCTAGATGGAAGCCAGAGTCTAAATCCGTCTGCCTTTTCACGGTGCTTTTCAACCTTTGGCCACCCACTCCTGGCCTGCTGCCTGGTCTTTCTCTTAGGTAACACCCTTCTAGCTTAGCCCCCTGAAGTATTTTCAGATTAGATGTTTCCCCCTCTCCATTCCTTCTTTATGGCAAATATCTGGCAAAGAGAAAGGACAGAGGTTCCTGATCTTTCTTCATCTTGGGCTCAAAATAATCCATGGAGTCGTGTTCTCAATGATATGTCTGGGCTGGTGTGGTGGCTGATTCCTGTAATCACAGCATTTTGGGAGGCTGAGATGGGTAGATCACTTGAGGCCAGGAGTCCAAGACCAGCGTGGCCAACATAGCGAAACCCCATCTCTACTAAAAATACAAAAATTAGCAGGGGCGTGGTGGCACATGCCTATAATTCCAGCTACTCAGGAGGCTGAGGTAGGAGAATTCCTTCATACCGGGAGGCAGAGGTTGTAGAGCTGAAATTGTGCTACTGTACTCCAGCCTGGGCCTGGGCGACAGAGCGAGACTCCATCTAAAAAAAAAAACAGAAAGAAAGTATACATCTCTGAAAATGGGGACATGACTTTGGGAGCTAAGTTCTCATCCACTGTACTCCTAATTTGGCCTCATTTTCTGTGCTAGAAAATTAGATGAAGTATCTATTCTATTCATTAATGAGAAATAAGAATCAAACCAACCCACTGAAATATTTCTTAGTAGATGAAAACTATAACAGGATAAAAGGGGAACAGGCTGGGAGTAATGGTTACAAACAGTCTCTGGAGGCAGTCTACCTGAGCTTAAATTCCAGTTCCGTCACTTACTAGCTGTAGGGCTTGGGACAAGTTCCTTCACCTCTCTGTATCTCAATTTCTGTATCTGTAAAGTGTAAACAGCAAGAGGATTAAAAGGGTTAATTTTTGTAAAGTACTTATAATAGTGATTGGCACATAATAAGCTCTGTGGAAGTGTTAACAATTAGGGTTAACTTCCTACAGTTTCAGAAACTGGTGGAAGAGAGGAGTTCCCTCCCTTTCTCAGACCCCATTACAATCAAAACAGCTAATGATTACTGAGCATTTCCAAAGTGCCCATGCCCTGGAACTAAGCATTTTATATAAATTACCTCATAAGAGGGAGGGATTAATTATTCCTATTTAATAGGTAAGAGATCAAGGATCAGAGAAGTGTTTACCCAGCTGGCTAGAGGCAGCAATAGGTTTACAGCCCAAGAGAGTCTGACTGCAATGCCTGTGCTCTTAACCACTACATTTGTTGCCTCCCGCAAACTAGTTTCCATGCTTGTAAACTAGTGGGAAAGTTGCATGCTGTATTTATGTCACAGGGTTGTTTTGAGAGCCCAGTAATATAAGAGGCAGTGCTTTAGGTATTTGTACAGATGCCGGTCCCCTGTCAGGGAAACCTGAATGTGTCAATGATCTGTTCACACTTCCCTCCCTCTGCACATGCCCTTCCCCCTCTTTTCTGCTTGTTGAACTCAAGTCTTCAAGACTTAGCTCAGATATCAGGGCCCGGATTTTATTCTAACAATGGAGGGATTTGGGCAACGGCGGAGGTTGGGCGGGGGGAGGCGGGGCGGCTGGGGATCAGACTTTGAAATAACAGCCGACTTGCAATGCAGGGAATGGAGTATAGCTGGGCCAGAGTGAGTACAAAAAAACCAAAGAGAAGGCTACTGCGTTAGGAGCCCAGGCGGGAGATGGTGGGGCAAACGGAAGGAATGGTGGACTGGAAAGATATTTAGGAAGGAGAATCGACAGGAAATGGAGGGGTATTTTAGAGGGAGAGGGAGGTGGCAAGGATGACTCCTAGTTCCTGGCTTGCTCGCGGATGTTTGTCGAATGAATGATCCAGTGACCCTACGGCAGAAGTATCTCAGAGAGATCCCCCCACTCCCCTCCCCGCACCCGTCCCCACGCCGCTTTCAGAGCAATGACTGTAAGGGGATGGCTGGAAGGGAGGAGGAAGGGAATGGCCACGGAGTCTTGTTCCAGGAGCTGCTAGACTGGACACTTCTAGCACTGGTCTGAGCCAGGAGTCTGAGCCAGGAGGCGCTGCGAAGAGACCAAACGTTTCTCCTCTCGCAGTTACCGCCTCGTCCCTCCACCCCTGCCAGGCCGGTAGTGCAGCACCCCTCTTAGCACCGTGGAGGTGCTGGCTCCTGGCCGGCGTCTGGGGGCGCGGCGCAGCGGCCCACCCCTCCAGCCCTGACCCGCCAGGCCGGGCGCCCACCCCGCCCAGTGCGCTGGTAGGTTGGGCGGCGGCTCTGTCTAGTCCTGGAGTCAGGAATCAGGGGCAGCCAGCCAGGCGAGTCCCAAGGCAGGGGTCCTCCGCCGCCGTGCACCTGCCCTGCTGGGCGACACCCGGTCAGTGCCCTGCCCCTCCTGCGGGTCCCCACCCTCTCATTCCCATCGTGAGTCCTCTGGAGAAGTGCGCGCGTGTAAGTGTGGCAAGTGTGGCCAAGGGTGCCGGAGGCAGGGTTCAGGTGCGTAGTGGTTGCGTGGGCGCTGCCCAGCAGGCGCAGAGCATCAAGTGTGCGTGGGCAGAGCCGGCGCGGGGCGGGGGCGCAGCAAGTGCATCCGAGCGAGCAGAGGCAAGCGCACCGGCGTCGGCGGCGGCGAGGGTGGTGCAGCGGAGGCCGGCTGGGCGGAGGGAGGAAGGATGCGTGAGGGTAACTTTTTGACCGCCTTGGAAGTACCAGCAGTCGCGCTCGCAGGGGCTGCCTCCGGCCACAGGGCTAGAGGCGAGCTAGTGCGCCCGCCGCTGCCCCTCCCCCACTTCCGCCTCCCGCCTCTTCCTCGTTCCCGGCTCCCAGGGCCCGTCGGTCCCCCGGGAGCCCTGGAGGCGCAGCCCCACCCCGGCCGGCGCGGCTCGCTCCCACGCCCCCGCCGCCGCCTCGTCGGAGCGGACGGACTGAGTCAGCGGGGGCGCAGGCGCTGCAGGTAGGGGCTCCAGCGGCGGTGGGCGCAGGTGCCTCGGGGGATCGCAGAGGGGACCGGAGCCTGAGGGGAACGGCCTGGGGGGAGCGCCCTCCCCCCTCCTCCTTCCTCCGCCGACGCCGCGTGTCCCTTTTTAGGGAAATTTTTCCCTCTTGCTGGCTCCAGTGCGGGTGGGGCTGAGACCGAAAGGGAGTTCTCCATTTCGCTGGCTCCTGCCCGGCCCCTGGCAGCCTCCTGCTCCCAAATCTCTTCACCCTCTCCCCAGCACCTATAGTCGTATAAACAACTCCGTTTCTCCAGCTCTGGGCTCCGCGGCCCCTCGGGGGCATCTCCTTCAGTCTCGTGAGACCGGTGGGGCTAGGGGGAGGGGAAAAGAGAGGGGGCGTCCTGGAGCCCCTGACCCCCGTCCGCTCCCCCACCTCGACCTCACCCTCCCCCTCCCCGCTGCTGGAGCACTGGCTCCAGGGGCCCTGGGTATTTTTAGCGTTGTGACCTGGGTGGCAGCTCTAAGAGCCTTTCCCTGGAATCGGCGTCAGCACCTCGCTCCTCCGCGGCCGGCCTGCGGCCGCAGGATCTCTCCACACTTCCTTGGCCTGGCCTTGCCCACTCGGGGTTGGGTCCCTCTCCACCTCCGCGGCGCCCGTGGAGCTGGCCAGGGTCTGGGATACGCTGGGTGCAGATGAGGTGGGGAAGGCAGTTTGCGGAGGATGACGTCTGATCCTCAAGCTGGAAACTCTCCTGCCTCTGGTGATGGGCTCAGAGCAGAACACCGGGAAGGAGAGGAGCGAATGGAGTGAATGCACCGGACTGGGCTGGCCCATAGCTTCAGTGCTCTGGCCGGCTCGCCGCTTCTCAGCCCTAGGGGTCAGAAGGCCTGCTCTGAACTGGACCCAGGACCCACCTTTCCAATTGCTCCTCACTGACTAATGGGGAGATAAGTCAGATAAGTCAGTGAGATGTGTCCGAGGAGGGGGACAGATAAAGAGCTGTGAGAATTCAAAGGAAAGATGGTCGTCTCCTAAATAGCTCACCTTCACAAGCAGGGTCTTGTATTTGAGGCAGGTAGGTTGATTATGCCATTTTCAGATGGGGAGACTAAGACCAGAAAGGTGATTTCCTTAGAGGCAGAACCTAGTCTGGAAGTCAGGTCTGTGACTTCACAGCAAGGGTTTGGAGTGGATGGCACACACGTGTGTGCGTACGTGTGTGTGTGTGTGTGTGTGTGTGTAGAAAGGGAGGGGCGCGGGAGGGGTTGCTTTATCCTTTGTCTGGGTTTTGAAGGATGGGAAGGAGTCACAGCTGCAGCACTGGAGGAAGGGAATCTTCTACCCTGAAATCTGTTTCTATCCTGTCCTGCCCCTGGCCTTCTGAGGCAAGCAGGGTCTATTAAGGGAAAAAAGTACCTCCTCCATTTGTTCTGAACCAACCCCTCGAATCCCTCTGACCCCTCTCAGGAGGGCATGATAGGGAGAGTTGGACATTGGCTGTGTTCCCTGAATACAGAATATCTCTCTTGCGGTGCCTGGAACTGGCATCCCCTTTGTGGAGCTAGGGCAAGCCCCGCCTCTGCATGAGACTTGGTTTGTGGGACACACTTGGTTTCGGGGGAAGGGGAAAGAGGTCGCCAAGGGCAGAGGTGTCCAGGCTGGAGCCAGGGGCCCCACTGCTGGGATGCTGGCTGCAGTGGGGCTCCCTGAGCCCAGGCCCCTGCCCGTATCTTCTCTTTCGACTTTGCAGCTGTACTTGTCTTGCTCCTCTACCCACAGGAGCTGACATGGACCCAAATCCTCGGGCCACCCTGGAGCGCCAGCAGCTCCGCCTTCGGGAGCGGCAGAAATTCTTCGAGGACATTTTACAGCCAGAGACAGAGTTTGTCTTTCCTCTGTCCCACCTGCATCTCGAGTCGCAGAGACGTAAGTCCCAAATCCTGAGGAGAGGGACTAGGGTAGGGCAGGGAGGATGTCCTGTGGGAGGTCCTGAATCTTGTGGGACTCTCTCCTCTGGTTTTCTTGGCCCTCTATGCTTCTAACTTGGGACCTGACATGTAACTCTCACTGTCCTGGTGTGCAGCCTGTGTCCTCCTGACTTGCCCCCTTCTTGGTCCGCAGCCCCCATAGGTAGTATCTCATCCATGGAAGTGAATGTGGACACACTGGAGCAAGTAGAACTTATTGACCTTGGGGATCAGGACGGAGCAGATGTGTTCTTGCCTTGCGAAGATCCTCCACCAACCCCCCAGTCGTCTGGTATGCCCCTCTGCTTTGGGGACTTCAGTGCTGGTCAGCCAGAGCCGGATGTCAGGCTCTAAAATGAGGCTGCAAGGCTGGGCTGGGAAGTATACAAGTAAGGGCTGGAAGTGGGTGTTTCCACCAACCAAACAGCTGCCTGTTTTGATTTTAGGGAAGTTGACCATGAGGGGGAACTGGGTTACACATCTCCAATTCAAAATTCTAGAAATGGCCAATCTCTTCTTTAATTTTACATTTGTTAGATTAATATAATTAGTCATTATAATTAAAATAATGTGAAAACAGAATTTTTACATTTGGCAACTTAAGTAGTTTTAGTCATTATAATGATATTAATGTTTATTGAGTACTTTAATAGGTTACAATACTGTACTAAAGTACTTTACATATATTATCTCAATCCTTACAATGTCCCATCAGGGTAGGTGATATAATCCACATTTTATAAGCAGGAAATTAGGCTCAGAGAAGTTAAGTCACACTGTAGCCAGAAGGTAGATAGGCTGGAATTCATGTTTGTCTAACTCCAAAGCCCATATGCTTAACTTGTAAGATAGATATTCTTTTAATTAAAACTGCTACTATTTATTGATGGCTTACTATGCCAGACATTTTATAAGCATTCTTAGGTTTTAGTCCCAAAACGCTTTGGGGATGTAGGTATCCCTTTCATTTTGCCGAGGAGTAGCAGAGTCCTTGAAAGGGAAAGTGACTTGCTCAAAGCCACTCAGCAGCAGTAAGTGATGCAGGTGGAACTTGGAACTCTTGCATTGATTGACCCGACTCTAGAACCCAGACATGGCGTAATGACATGGAAGGGGCTGGCAGTCAGGAGATGGTGGTCTTAATCCTGGCTGTTTGCTGGACTGGCAAAGTCACTTTGGACAAGCCTCTGCCCCTCTATAGGCTTTAGTTTCTCCTGGCCAGATCATCTCTAAGAGTTCTCTGAAGCCCTGTTTGTGGCCTGACCTGCTTTCTCTCTGGGCAGGGGTGGACAGCCATTTGGAGGAGCTGAGCCTGCCGGTGCCTACATCAGACAGGACCACATCTAGGACCTCCTCCTCATCTTCTGACTCCTCCACTAACCTGCATAGCCCAAATCCAAGTGATGATGGAGCAGACACGCCCTTGGCACAGTCGGATGAAGAGGAGGAAAGGGGTGATGGAGGGGCAGAGCCTGGAGCCTGCAGCTAGCAGTGGGCCCCTGCCTACAGACTGACCATACTGGCTATTCTCCACACAAGACCGTAGGCCCAGCCAGAGCCTTTTGGGAGAAGACCAGACTCTTGACTTGCAGTAGGCACCAGATGTGGGGATGGTGGGACTGTGTACCTTTCTAAGAATTAACCCTCTCCTGCTTTACTGCTAACCTTTTTCCTGCTGCAACCCTCCCACCAGTTAGCTTACTCCTGAGACAGGATTTCCAAGTGAGGAGAGAGAAGATGAGGTTGGACAAGATATCACTGCTTTTCTTAGCACTCTTCCCTCCCCCAAACCATCCTGTAGTCTTCTAATAGCATCTCTTAAACATGTGTCTCTAGATGGACGTGAACTCCTTAACACATCAAGTGAGGCGGTACTCAAGCCATGCTGCCCCCTTACATCCTTTTTGGAACAGAGCACGGTATAAATAATAAACTAATAATAATATGCCAACTATTCTACTTCCAATTTTTCACATCGCAAATATATCAAACCCACTATATGTCTTTAGCTCGCTAACCAATCCCATATTCCTATCACTCATTCATTCCATTTATTCAAGAAATATTTATTGAACACCCACACTAGGCATCTAGAATACAGTTTAGAGCAAGACAAGCTGTACTGTATACCTGCCTTCATAGAGTTTACTGTTTATGGAAGAAAAAATCAAGTAAATACTACAATTCACAGTGTAATAAATAGCATGAGGAGGAACTACTCTGATACCAGAAAATAGGGGCATCTTTTGTATGGTCACTGAAAAGCTGTTTTTAGCTGAAGGATGATTGGGAGTGAGCCAGGCAAGGTCCATAAGCCAGGCAGAATGAGCAGTTCATGAAGACTTTAAATAGAGAGAGCATATGCTTGAGGAGCTGAAAAACACACTGTGTTTGGGTGAATTGTTGGATTTGAGGAAATGAAGGGAGAGGTAAGATTGCCAAAGGTCAGGCTGTAAAATGCGTTGAAGCCTGGATCAGGTTTCAGTTTGATAGCTACTGAAAGATCATGACTTAAGATAGAAAGTTATTTCCTCAGATAGAAGTAAAAAGTACAGGGCTACATGGAAGCTCCATCATTACTGAGCACTGGGCTCCTTTTTTGCTCTTTTGCACATGCCTTGCATTCTTAATGATACCTCACGTCTAAAGTGGCTGTGAAAGCCCCAGCCATCACGACCTTGAGACTGGCAGAAAGCAGGAGAGGAAATGGGGGATGGGCAAAGAGGGCACAGCCAGTCTATTCCAGTCTATTTAGGAAGAAAATTTTGGAAGTTCTTTTTTTTTTTTTGAGACTGAGTCTCACTGTCACCCAGGCCGGAGTGCAATGGCGCAATCTCAGCTCACTGTAACCTCCACCTCCTGGGCTCCCGGGTTCAAGCAGTTCTCATGTCTCAGCCTCCTGAATACCTGGGACTACAGGCGCACACCACCACGCCTGGCTGATGTTTGTATTTTTAGTAGAGATGGGATTTCACCATACTGGTCAGGCTAGTCTCAAACTCCTGACCTCATATGATCCACCCACCTTGGCCTCCCAAAGTGCTGGGATTACAGACGTGAGCCACTGTGCCCAGCCAAATGTTTGGAAGTTCTAAGCAGTAACATCTACTTCCATCTTCCATCTCATTGGCCAGAACTTGGTAACACTGAGAAATGTGTCATTTGTAAACCTTTTATAGACAGAGGGACATAGCATTATCCATAAAAGAAGTCTGGCCTTTGGAAAGAAAATAATCCTCTCAAGTCACTGAAATTGCCATAGCATCTGACTTTGGTACTACCTGTCAGCACCCTGGCTGCTGAGCAGACTGGGATAGTCCTTTAACAGTGCACACTGCTGTCTCGATAGAATTGCTTTGTTGCTAAGGGACAAGAGAACAGTAGTCATTGGGTAGGTAACCAGCCGTTACATGTTAGAGGCCACATTCAAGAGTTTGAACTTTATTAGGAGTAATGAAGGACTACAAGTTGCTGGATTTGCTTGTTAAAAAGCTAGTTCTAGCTGCAGTTTAGAGAACATACTGGAGGAGGACAGGCTCAAGACAGACTAATAACACAGCAATCCATGCAAAAGGTAATGGTGGCCTACAAGACAGTGGTGATGATTAACTCAATTGGGTCAATGGGATATAAACAACATTATGCATTCAATAAATACTAAATGTAGGTATTTCACATGTGCAAGATACTGAGCATGGCCTTGTGGATGTAGAAATGGCAAAAAAAAAAAAAAAAAAAAAAAAGGCATCATCCCTGTTGTCATGGAGTTTACAGTCTAATGGGGGCCCAAATGTAAAATTTTACAAGAGTTACTAGTGCCAGGAAGGCGTTAAGCCTATGAAAGATCACAGGAGTGTTTCCCTTAAGGAAGTAGCATTTGAACTAAACTAAGACCTGAATGACGAATTGGAGTAAACTAGGGGAAGAGTAGGGGCAGGGCTCCTTGTGGAGTTCCAACTGGGGGACACCAGAGCATGACTGCAGCTGTCCAGAAAAGAGATAATGGATGAGGGTGGAGGTAGGAGGATGGAGAAAAGTTGAAGGAATGAAGAGAGATTTAGGAGGCAAATTTCTAAAAATTTAACAGGTGAGTGTGAGAAAGAACGGGGTCAAGGGTGCTGCCATTGTTTCTACCTCCTAGAACAGGATAATTTGCTGAGGAGATGGAAAATGAGGTTGGACAAGATGCCACTGCTTTTCTTAGCACTCCCCCTCCCCTAAACCATTCTGTAGTCGTCTTTTCTTTGAGACAGTCTCGCTCTGTTGCTCAGGCTGGAGTGGTATGATCTTGGCTCACTGCAACCCCTTCTGCCTCCCAGGTTCAAGCAATTCTCCTGCCTCAGCCTCCTGAGTAGCAGGGATTACAGGTGCCCACCACCAGTCCTGGATAATTTTTGTATTTTTAGTAGAGATGGAGTTTCACCATGTTGGCCAGGCTGGTCAAACTCCTGAGCTCAAGTGATCCACCTGTCTCAGCCTCTCCAGCTGCTAGGATTACAGATGTGAGCCACTGCACCCAGCCAGTCATCCTACAGTCTTCCAGTAGGGTCTCTCAAACCAGTTGTCTCTAGATAGACATCAGCTCCTTAGCATGTCAAATGAGGCAGTACTCCAGCCATGCCACCTTCTTACATCCTTTTTGGAACAGAGGGCTAGTCACTCAGATGGGCAGTTTCAGAACCAGGTTTGAGAAGACGGCCATAAATTTGGTTTGGGACATGTTGAGTTTGAGATGTCTTTGAGACATCCAGGAGGATATGTTGAGTAGGCCCTTGCACCCATGCATGTGGAATTTAGATAAGAGGATTGAGCTGGAAAAAGAAATCGATCAGTTCTCAGAGTATTAGGTGGTAAATGAAGCCATGGGTGTGAATGATGGAGAGAATGCCCAGGGAGAGAATGTTGAATAAAAGGAGAGGTTATAGGACCCAGTCTTAAGGAACATCAACTCATTTCTCACATTAAAAAAAAAACAAATTCCACCTCCCTTCATATATTAAATGCCACCCATGGGATCAGTGACCTTCAGCGAAAATCCTAAAGCATTTTGTGCCACCCAAGGCTGAGTGACAGGGCTGCTGCAGTCTTCCTATTGTCCCATCCTGCTCTCATCCCTGCAGGAGGCCAGTGTAAATATCTGTTCCTAAGTACTTTTCCTAACACTAGTGAGAAACTTGTGGGAACTCCAGTGAAGTAAGAGTGTCCACCAGCCATTCTCTGTCTCCAGGAAGCTCGTGGAGTGAATACCTTCTGTGCAACAGCCTCTAGGTCCAAGTTGAGATCATCCACTGAGCTGGGCCAGGGCCCAGTCCTCTATTAACTTTTGGGGTTTTTCTGGGTTCCTTATGACCTTGCTGCACACAGAAGACATAATCTCTGTCCTCTTGTGCCTTCTCTCCTTCCTTCCTTAAGAGTAGCAAGGTCTACCTCCTGTCTGACTGTGGCTGAGCCATCTCTTGGGCTGCGGCCCTTGATCCTTACTGCTTTGCTGTGCAGGGCTTCTCAGCTCCCAGGATCACCCCCCTGCCTTCCATGGCAAATGAGAAGCTAGACTAGTTTGGTTGCTGTCAACATGTCAATAAATCTCTTAGTAATCCAGGCACACAATGCGAAGATTGTGGGGAGCCTGCCTGGGGAGAGGAATTTACAGCCCTCTAGAGAAGTAGAATTGTTTGTGAGCCTACTGGGAGCCTTCAGCTTGGCTGCTACGAGCCCCAGCCCTGCCTGGAAAAGTCTAATGTCAGCTAAGACCCCAGGACTACTTCCTAGTTGGGACAATAACCTTTTCTCCTGCCAAACCACAGGGGCTTGGCTGGCCTTCAGAACCACCATCTCCAGCTGACTGTTTTTTGTTTCTTTGGTTTTTTTTTTTTTTAAACTTATTATGGGGGTTTCAAACATACAACAAGTATAGAAAGATGTTCCCATCATACAGCTTCAAAAACAATCAAAATAGTACCAAGACTGTATCATCTATCCACCACACATTTTTGGTGGAAAGATGGTTATGATAACTGTTGAAAGAAAAAGATTATAAAACAACATATTTGCTATGGTCACTTTTTAAAAAATGATAATGTTCAGATTCACCATTTGATTATAGTGTTGCATTAAAGTTAAACCATGATTTATGTCAGCCCAGAGCCTAGCTGTCTGGTGTCTGAGGCCACACAGTGCCTTTGGAGATGGAAGGATGATCTGGAGCCAACTCTAAGTCAAGGAGCAGTCTCCAAACCACAGCGTGGCTTCTGATATTTGCACGGACTTGTCATAGGGTGGACATCCTGGCACACTCTGGAAAGGAGGGACCACAGCTCAGAAAAAGATTCCTTATAAGGCTCACACTGTAGCAACCCCAGAAGTGCACAGGACTTGACACTGAACAGCATGGCAGAGTGGAGAAAATACAGAACTGTGCTATGATGTCATCTTGTTTGTTCATTCATTCACACATTACTGAGCACCTACTATGTGATAGTCACCTTGCTTGGGCAACAGAAATATTAAGGTGACCATGAGCTCTTCCAGGAGCAGACATAGCCACAGATAATGGAAAAAGAATGTGATGAGGGATGTAGCAGAAGTACACGAAGCCACTAGAGGAGAAGAAGGTAAGTCTTCACTAGAGGGGGCTGGGTCCTCAATGATGGAGACAGGCCATTTCAAAAGGAAAACACAGAAGTACAAAATAGTCATAATGATGACAGCTACCTTTAAAAAATTATTATTTTGAGGTTTGATAGTGTAGACTATAGTCCTAGCTCCATCACCCATTGTGATCTTTATTATCTCAGTTTCTGTACTTCTTAACTACTTCTTAATAACATTCAACCCTATCACCTGGGCACTATTATCTAAACAGAGATATTATCTAAATAGAGATAATAGTGCCCAGGTGATGGGGTTGAGTATTATTATTAAGCACTTGCTACATTCCATATCCTGCATGTACATAATTTCTCATCTTAACAACAACCCTGAAAGTAGGTTTTTTCATTTTACAAATGAAGAAAAGTAACACTTGAGTTGATCATGCTCTTATGGATTAAAGGCTGGCATAGGCATTTGGACTCCTGTCATTCTGACATCTAAGCCCATGGCCTTCCTAATATGTCATGTCTAATGGGGCAGGAACACTGACTGTAGGTAGAATGAGGGCATAATGAGATAAAGACATCTTTTTGACATTTCCTTTCTGGCTGGTTGGGGCATATCTTCGCAGACATGCCTGATACCAAATTTGGCTCTTTCTAGAACTGTGGCTATGAGTTTTACCAAGAGGCTGTTCATGAAATCCTTCATGAATGTGTTTCCCATAGGGCAGGTGGAAAAACTAAAGCATGAATTTAACTCTGAAACTCCTAAAACTCAATTAAAAGACAAGCCAGTAAACAAAGGGGTGGGGGCGCATAAGACTTTAACAGACCTTTCTCACACACACACACACACACACACACACACACACACACTTATAAATGGCCAATAAGCATAAGAACAGATGCATAACATTGTTAGTTACCAGGGAAATGCAAATTAAAACCACAATGAGCAACCACTACATACCTACCCAAGTGGCTAAAAGTAGAAAGTACAAAAAATTAGAAACATCAAATGCTGACCAGGACGTGGAGCAATGGGAGCTCATAGTTCATGGAAACGTGATACATTTTGGAGAAAGGTTTGACAGTTTCTTATTAAACATACACCTGCTCTTTGACCCAGAAATTCCACTCTTAAATACCTAACCAAAGGATATGAGAAATATACATCTACGAAGGAACTTGCACAGACAGCAGTCTTGTTCATAATAACCAAAAACTTTAAAGGTGCCCATCAACAATTGAATGGATAAATTCATACTACTATGTAGTAATAAAAAAGAATTGTGGATACATGCAACAACATTGGTGATACTCAAAAACATTCTTTCCATGGGAAAAAAAAAGCCTTACACAGTATATATACTATATGATTTCATTTATATTTAATTTTGGAACAGACCAATCTATTGTGGGGAAAAAATCAGAACAGTAGTTGCCTTTGGAAGGTGGTAGAGGAGCAGGGATTGACTAGGAAAGGGTGCTGGCCAATTTTCTGGGGTTTTAGAAATGTTCTGTATCATGATAGGAGTCCAGGTTACATAGGTGTGTGCATTTGTCAAAACTCAGTAAATGTGTACTTTGGATTTGTTCATTTCACTGTATGTGAATTTTACATCAGAAGAAAAATGCAATCAAATACTGAACTCTAATTATATGCATGCTGAACTACGTAAAATGTACCAATGTCTGCAATTTAAAGTGCACCAAAACACAAGATGGACTGATGGATGTATAGATAAATATATGGTAAAGTACAAATATAGTAAAATATAAATGGTAGAATCTAGGTTTCTAAGTGATAGGAAACAGGTTCGTTATAACAGGTGCTTATTTTCAATTTTGCTGTATGTTTGAACATTTTCATAATAAAAGAACCAGTTATTTGGGGGTTTTGCAGCAAATGGAGACACTAGAAGCTAAGAGGGGCAGGAGGTTCCTCTTACCTTGGGAAATGCAAATTAAAACCACAGTGGTTTTCCCAAAAGTAATTGACCTTTTTCAGTCAATGTTTCCTCAACTATTAAATGGGTAAAATGGCAGTGGCGGAGCTTCGTATTATTAAGCATGTCCTGGTGGGTGGAAACGCCTTTAACTGAGCACGGCTTTAAGCTGGTTACTCGCCCTGCCTACTCCCTCTCATGTCCTCGCAGTGCCCCTTTAGACCCACCAGCTCGGAGAGGATCTTCGCGACCTGCGCAAGCGGTCACTCTGATAACCGCATCCGGGTTTCCGGGACGGCACCGGAAGTTACTTCCCATACGCCTTTCCTATTGGATGCCGGCCTTTCATGGGGCCTAGCGCCACTGGGTAGGCGGAAGTAGCCGCAGGCACGGCGGTGGCCATGCCGCTTGCTCTGTTTGTCCTGCTGCTTCTGGGGCACGGCGTCTGCTGCCTTGCAGAACCCCAGCGAGACAGCTTGCGGGAGGAGCTTGTCATCACCCCGCTGCCTTCCGGAGATGTAGCCGCCACATTCCAGTTCCGCACGCGCTGGGATTCGGAGCTTCAGCGGGAAGGAGGTGAGGGCACGAGATCTGACCAGAGAAAGATTTCTGTAGTGCCTGCTGGCTGGCTGTAGGGTGGAGGCAAACCTTGGGGGCGGGGTCTAATTCCTGGGTGGAGTTCCGGATCCAGGGTGTGGACCCCGACGAGGTGGGGATCGTCACTCACCTGCTCCCTTTTCCCCAGTGTCTCATTACAGGCTCTTTCCCAAAGCCCTGGGGCAGCTGATCTCCAAGTATTCTCTACGAGAGCTGCACCTGTCATTCACACAAGGCTTTTGGAGGACCCGGTACTGGGGGCCACCCTTCCTGCAGGCCCCATCAGGTGCAGAACTCTGGGTCTGGTTCCAACACACTGTCACTAAGTGAGTGCACACCTTGGGCCCCGTTGCAGGCCATGGAGGGAATGTTGCTGGGAAGGTGTTGTTACCCTGCCACTGCTCTTGGGGACAGCATTTCCAGTAGGCAGCTATTCCATGGGAGTAGAGCTGGCATTGGAAGTCAGAACTATTACCACAGATGAATAAGCTTCCCAATTCTAAAACTTTCAGACCTGAAGTAGCACATGCATATCCCTACAGAGGCAAATAGCAAACAATTCATACTTATTTAGAGGTAAGGCAGTAGAAAACTGGTAACTGGATAACCTTTTCAAAGACATTCATTAATATTTTTTTCAAAGATAGTAAATACCACAAAAGCCAAGCATAACATATCTGTGGGTCACAATTGGCCAACAAGTTGCTACAGTGTTAGAGAAACTGCTTTTGTTTAGGGGAGGGGCAGGTCTAGTTACTGTGCTTGAACTACAAACCACTATTTCCCAGTGGCTACTGTGGCTGTCCTATTTAGAATAGAACCTTTCTATGCAATGGTTGCAAACATGTCTACGTGAGCCACACAGGTAATAAATGAATAAAGGTATTTTAAAAATTGACAAACACAGGAATGAGGAGTATATCTCATTTTCCTCTTAATCTCAGTATAAGAAATCAATAGTGCAAGTATGATAACAAATTTTAGGCCAGTAAAAGGGAGCAGCAGGAATTGTGGCAGGCTAGAGAGTTTGTGTGACATTCTAACGAGGACAGTTCTGTCACTCAGCTTCTATGGGTGGTTGCTATGTGGGAATAGAGGCCTAATGTGGTCAGACCCAAATGTTTCTAAAATTTTTTTTGTAGAAACAGGTTCTCACTATGTTGCCCAGGCTAGTCTCAAACTCCTAGGTTCAAGCAGTCCTCCTGCCTCAGCCTCCCAAAGTGTTGGGATTACAGGCGTGAGTCACCACACCTGGCCTCATTTTTCAAGAGATACCAGCAATCTGGAATTTAATATGAAAATTGGCAAATTCAAGTATCAGCAAGTAATTAAAAAATTTTTTAAGTGCTGTGCGGATCAATGTTGTACATACCATATGAAGCATGTTTATGGTTTGGGCAGAGCTTTCAGGCTTCAAGTTTGCCATTTTTATTTGAGGCTTAAGGATTGGAGCAATTTAAAAGCTTTGAACAAAGAATTGTCAAAAGCCCCTGGACAACACTAAGAAATGAGGAATAAGCAGTGACTTCCCAGCTTGCCATGACTTTCTCTCTTGCCTCAACTCTGGCTCCCTTACCCTTTCCTATCTACTCTGCTGTCACTGTCTCCCCTCAGCCTGTAATTACCTGTAATGTGGAGCTAATGCTTAGAATTCTTTCTTTTCTTTTCTTTTTTTAAAGAGACGGGGTTTCACCTTGTTGACTAAGCTGGTCTTGAACTCCTGACCTCAGGTGATCCACCCACCTCGGCCTCCCAAAGTGCTGGGATTACAGGCGTGAGCCACCGCGCCTGGCCCTTGGAATTCTTTCTAATGCTTACTAGGTTTTATGCTTTCTATTATTGAGAGAAAATTTCTTTTGACATTTCTCCAAGAAAAGACCATCTAATTTAATTTGATGTTTTTATAAAATCCTAGAACAATTGTTTTTCCCATGTTCAGTGAGCTTTTTTGGAAATAAGACTTCTCACTATGATAGAACCAGGACTTACTTTTATTCCCAGGGTATACACAGGGCAGTATGCATTGTTTTGCCCAGCCGAGCACCTTCAAGGAAGATCAGTGAGCTAATTTCAGCTCTGATGTATGAGGCACTTTCCATGGTGTCATGGGAAGCACATAGATGGCCCAGACTGGTCCTTGTCCTCAACTTGCTTACACCCTAGTTAGAGAAAAAAGGTGCTCAGGATGCGATGCAGCTGCCACCTAGCCATCTCCCAGAAGCGACCTGGTAAGAGGCTTGGATGGTCAGAGCCATGACTACACAGAGGAGGCTGTGCTTCAGGAGGGCAGGAAAGCCTTCCTGGAGGAGGGGATAAGAACTGGAGCCAGATCTTGAAGGTAGGCAGAAAGTTATGAGCAAAGGCCTGCAAGGAAGGAAGAATCACCTGAGCAGACACCCATAGGGATACAGAGATGTCCAGAGGAGAGTGAGGAAGAAGGGGCTGAGTAGGATGAGACTCAGCAAGTGGGCTGGGTGGGGGCAGCGATCTTCCAGCTCCATTAACTAACCTGTCTAATAGTTAAGAATACAGCCTTCTCCTACCATGGGTTTAGCAGCTGCTTTGGGCTTTGAAAGAGGGAGCAGAGGCAGCCCCAGGACAGTGAGTGGATTTGTGTCTCTATTCAGTGTGGATAAATCTTGGAAGGAGCTCAGTAATGTCCTCTCAGGGATCTTCTGCGCCTCTCTCAACTTCATAGACTCCACCAACACGATCACTCCCACTGCCTCCTTCAAACCCCTGGGGCTGGCCAATGGTGAGATAACCCCTGCGGCCCTTTCCTTCTTCCTCTTACCTCCTGCCCAAACCTGTGCCTCCTTTTCCCTCAGTTTCCTGCTTCCTCAGCCTGGGCTAGATCCTAAGTCCCCTATGTGTGCAGGCCCCCAGTACTATGCCATCTCTGCATGCCTTCTCCCAAGGAAAGAAGGAAGTCCCACTCCCACCTGGGACTGTCCAGGCTGCGGTGCTAGAGAGTGGTGTGGGGAGCAGGAAGGTCATCCCCATCTCTGGAGTGTGGGTCCTGAGGGGGTGAGAGCCCAAGGACCACCCCAGACAGACCTCTGTCTCCCTCAGACACTGACCACTACTTTCTGCGCTATGCTGTGCTACCTCGGGAGGTGGTCTGCACTGAAAACCTCACCCCGTGGAAGAAGCTCTTGCCCTGTAGTTCCAAGGTGAGACTGTGCAGCCTGGCAGCCAGGGGGGTTTACAGAGAACCTGCACCCCAGACCAAGTGCTCCATCCAGGGCATCTCTTCCATTACCTCTTTCCGTCTCCTCCAGGCAGGCCTCTCTGTGCTGCTGAAGGCAGATCGCTTGTTCCACACCAGCTACCACTCCCAGGCAGTGCATATTCGCCCTGTTTGCAGAGTAAGTCATGGGGAGTAGAGGAAACTGCCATCCAGGGGCTCAGAAGAAAAGCACGTGGCCAAGAGTCTGTCTCAGGCTGAGCGAGTACTAAGTGGTAGATGAGATGATGGTTCTTCAAGGCATTGGCCAAGCACCAAGAAAACAGTGGTTGCCTAGCAAGCACGGAATAAATATTTGTCAGGGAAAACGGTGGTTCAGAACAATAGCTATGTGGGAGCAATTGCTAGCTTAGTCACTTGCCAGCTGGCATAACCTTGAGTGAATCATTTCATTACCCTGAATTTGGTTTCTCACTCTGTCACATGACATTGATTGTAGAATCCACTCCTAGAGTTGTGATAGTTTATCAAACTGATGCACCTAAAGCTGTCAGCACAGGATCTGGCATGGGGTCAAGTGCTCAGGAGTTTATGGTAGCAAATCGATGGGTGTGAAGATACATAGATGAGGGATTGAGTCTGAGTAGGTGTCTTTTTTTGGGACTGTGTGGTTGGGTGAGAGTGATACTCCCTCACTGCTACCATCTGGCCCTTTTGATAGAATGCACGCTGTACTAGCATCTCCTGGGAGCTGAGGCAGACCCTGTCAGTTGTATTTGATGCCTTCATCACGGGGCAGGGGAAGAAAGGTAAACTGTCTTGGCAACTCATTTCTACCCACCTATGCCAGCCCTGCCTTATCTATGTGGACTAGGCCTAGGCCTGGCCCCTGCTTAACACTGCTCTCTGTTTCTCAGACTGGTCCCTCTTCCGGATGTTCTCCCGAACC
>PVKP010034321.1:0-24320 GCA_004027715.1 Plecturocebus donacophilus
GAATACCTTTTCTACATGCTAAGAAAAAGAAATATCTGGAAACATAAGTATCTATATGTGTTTATTTGTATATATATTTTAATATATCTATATGTTAAAATATATTTTCAGATTTTTATATATACATACAAATATATATGTTTATATAGCAAGTTCATGACATTATCTTTGGATGGCTGGTGACTTAAAAGCCCTTTTGCTGGTGCTGGTGTATCTGATTTTTCCATAAACGTACATAACTTCTGTAAAAAGTATAAGGAACAATAAACCAAAAAATGAAAACCCCAAATTCTATTTTCCACTGTCTAAAATTCCTCCCATTTTAAATTGAGGAAGAAAACACAGGACAGAGGGTAGAGGTTGGGGAAGAGATTCCCTTGAGACTGAATCCAAATTGCACAGATTTCTAGTGTGCTTAATTGAGGAGGGTAGTGATGGATAGAGAGGTCTCCCTGCAATGAGTTTTCTCCAGAGGACTTTTTTTTCTCCCCAGGGCAGCTGATGGCCTGTAGGAAAATGAGATTAAAGAGCCTGTACTTTCTTCTAATTATATACTGCAGATTCACAATTCCGTCTTTGGAATTCCAAAATTCGAATACTCCGAAAATTAAAATTGGAAGCTTTCTTCAAGACTCATTTGGCTACAAAAACCTAATCTTTTACTGACAGCTTTTAGACCATTTTGTGTGATAATTAATACATTTTTTGAAGAAGTAGTATGGCCGGATTACTGTATACAGTGATCTGCTTTCCTAAAATTTAAATAATTCTAAATTCCAAACTGCATCTGCCCCTAGAATCTTGGCTGAGGGCTCAGTGACCTGTACCAAACTAAAGATTTGGTGCCATTTAAACCTTACAACGGGTCATGGCTTAATAGTTTACACGAGCAATATCTTTCTCAATTTTCCAGCTAAGATTATTCCTCATGACATATATCATGTTGGACTTTTCAAAGGAATGCAGAGTACAATCTTGGAAGGACAAGACTAAGAAGAAAACCTCATGGACAAAGCAAAATACTAAAACAAGTGAAAAATAACTGCCAAATAAATAAACCACCTTTTCCTCTTTTTGCCCAGAAAATATCCCTACATTTCAAATTACAGCTGCCCTTGAATGTTCTTTTTGTTGTTGTTGTTTAACCCTACACTTTTTAAAGCATGTCCTTATTTTCTACATCCAGTTGTCTTATTGGCAATATTTTTGTGAATAGGATACACATATAAGATGACAGAATTGGGCATATTTTTATAGATAGGTGCTCTAAACTTCACATACATTCCAGGTGATTACATTCCATAGGATGCCAGAAAGCAAATCAAGAAGAGAAACTACTTTAAGCATCCTAACTTGGGCAAATGTATCTCTTTTACCAATTTTTTTTTACCTTGCAACACAAAGAAGGTAGATGAAGAAAGATGTTGGTGAGGTTATTAATATAGGACAGGCTAGTTCAAGGAGAGGTAGGCAGATAACCATCATGCAGTCAAAACTTTTAAAGAACTTGAGCTACCAAATTCTGGGGCATTTTGTCCTATCAGGTCACAAACTCATCAAAACAATTTTCAGTCTCAGTTACAGACTCAGACAGGACTGGTCTCTTCTTCACCCTGATGGCTCACAGTGTCTACAGATCAGGACAGATCTCTGTGCAGTAAGTTAGACGCAGCTTCAGTGAATGTAAGTCAACCAAAGGGCCATACCTTCAGAAAAAGTTTCATGCATTGACAATTTCACAGAGCAATATGTGGCGATGTAATTTCTCGAGAGTTAATTGCCTTGATTTTTGTCTTCTATATGAGTACCAAGCTCTGCAAAGGAAAAACAGACAAAAATGACTTCTTTAACTCAACCTTGTGTCTACAGGTTTAGTAACATCTTCTCTTGATTCAGAATCTGTGAGCCCAGAGCTTAGCTAAGATGCAAAGTACCAGTGTACAGTTCAAGATGGTACAAGGAAGAAATTATGGGAGGAGGTAATGTGAGGAACAAGAGGAGACGACTGAGGCATCTTTGGAGAAAGGGAATCTAAGGAGAGGGAGCAACAGCAGGAGCAATGAAGTCAGAAGCGCCCAGACAAATCCTGGCTCTGAAATGAGAAAGCTGTGTGTCCTGGAGCTGGTTATACAAACACTCTGAGCAATTTCTTGATATTCAAAACAAAGATATTCAGAACTGTCCTGCTGACTTGAGGATTAAATGTAATTACATATGTGAAGAATTGAACAAAGTGCCAGGCATGTAAGAACTCAATAAATTGTGCTTGTATTATTCCCCCTAGTATTCCCCTAATATTTCACCACTCCCCCTACCTTCCTTGCACTGAAAATGACAAATCATAGTTTCTGGCTTACCATTGTAAGTAGGGAGAGCTGTCTCTCCATCATTCTTGCAGAAGCCTCATAATTAAAAACTGAAATAAAATGTTTATTCTTCATGTTTTATTTTAACCAGCCAGCAAAATTTTTTATCCACCTTTGCATTGCAGAAACCCTGCAGCTGATGGCCAGGAAGCAGACAAGAAGCTCTTAGATGTCTCAGATTCTTCAGTTTTCTGCTGCTTGTTAAAATTCTGTATCACTTCTAGCCTAATTCTACATACTCCAGACTGTGAAGCCTACAGAGCATAGCCCTTCCGGTTTTAATCATTTATTCATCAAATATTTATTGAGTATCTTCTACATGCCAGGCACTGCACCCTATTCCAGAGCAGCTCAGGCACACACACACACACACACACACTCATGACACAATGAGAAATATGCGCACACACACTCATGACACAATGAGACACACACACACAATCATGACACAATGAGGAAAATACAATGCTAGCTTATCAGGAAGCAGAAAAGAGAGGACATGTCCCCCTCAAGTGGGCATGGGTGGGGCAGCAAGAAAGAAAGTTGTAGAATGGAGCTTCCTTATCATGTGGCTTGGAGGTGCAAGACTTTCCCAAAGCCCTTCCTCTCATTCAGGGAAACTTCCAACTGTGCAACCTGCCATTTGCTGTTTTCCTGTCATTTATCATTACGAATACTCACTTCCCCTCTCCCCCTGTTTTCATTCATTGCTGTATCTCTAGCATCTTGGAAAACTGTCTGGAGCCAGTAAGAGGCATACTCCATTTTATGGCACTTCATTTTATTGTACCTCCCAGATAGTGTGCTTTCTAAAAATTGAGGGCTGTGGTAACCCTGCATTGAGCAAGTCTATCAGTGCTATTTTTCTAACAGCATGTGCTCATTTTGCGTCTCTACATCACATTTTGATATTCTATCAATATTTCCAACTTTTTTATTATTATTGTATCTGCTGCAGTGATCCATGATTAGTGATCTCTGATGTCACTATTGTAATTAGTGAAGGTCAGGAACTGCACCCACATAAGGCAGTGAACTTAACCAATAAATGTTGTGTGTTCTAACTGCTCCACCACCCAGCCATTCCTTCTTTTCTCTCCTTCTCCTCAGGCCTCTCTATCCCCTGGACACAACAACATTGAAATTAGGTCAATCAACATTGAAATTAGGCCAATTAACAACCTTACAATGGCCTCTAAGTGTTAAGTAAAAGGAAGAATCACACATCTCTCACTTTAAATCAAAAGCTAAAAATGATCAAGCTTAGTGAGGAAGGCAGGTTAGAAGCTGAGATAAACCAAAAGCTATGCCTTTTGTGCCAGCTAGCCAAATTGTGAATGCAAAGGAATAGTTCTCAAAAGGAAACTGAAAGTGCTACTCCAGTGAATAAATGAATGATAAGACAGTGAAACGACATGGAAAAAGTTTTAGTCGTCTGGATAGAAGATCAAACTAGCCACCTTTCCTTAAGCTAAAGCCTAATCCAGAGAAAGGCTCTAAGAATATCTTTAATTCTATGAAGGCTGAGAAAGATAAGGAAACTACAGACAAAAATTTTGAAGCTAACAGAGTTTAGTTCATGAGGTTTAAGGAAAGCAGCTGTCTTATATCATAAAAGTACACAATAAAGTATGCTGATGGAAAAGCTGAAACAAGTTATCCAGATCTAGTTAAATTCATTGATGAAGGTGGCTACACTAAATAACCGATTTTCAATGTAAATAAAACATCCTTCTACCAGCAGAAGATGTCATCTAGGACTTTCATAGCAAAAGAGAAGTCAATGCCTGTCTTCAAAGCTTGAAAGCGTAGGCTGACTCTCTTACTAGGGGCTAATGTACCTAGTGACTTTAAATTGAAGCCAATAATCACTTATTCCAAAAATCATAAGACCCTTAATAATTATGCTAAATCTACTATGCTTGTGCTCTATAAATGGAAAAACAAAGCCTGGAGGACAGAACATATGGTTACAACATTATTTACTGAATATTTCAAGCTCACAGTTGAGATCTACTACTCAGAGAAAAAGTTTTGTTTCAAAATATTACTACTCTCTGACAAAGCACCTGGTCACCCAAGAGCTTTGATGGACACATACTAGTAGATTGATGCTGTTTTCACACCTGCTAACACAATATTAATTCTACAGCCCATGGATCAAGAAGTAATCTCAACTTTCAAGTCTTATTATTTAAGAAATAAATTTCATAAGGCTTTAGTTGTCATAGATAGTGATTCCTCTGATGGATCTGGGCAAAGTAAATTGAAAGCCTTCTGAAAAGAATTCACCATTCTAGATACAATTAAGAAGATTTGTAATTCATGGACAAAGGTCAAAATATCAACATTGTCTTAGTTTATTCTCATACTGCTATAAAGAACTACCCAAGACAGAATAATTTATAAAGCAAAGAGGTTTAATTGGCTGATGGTTCCACAGGCTATACAGGAAGCATGACTGGGAGGCCTCAGGATACTTGCAATCATGGGAGAAGGTGAAGGGAAAGCAATATGTCTTACTGTGGTGGCAGGAGACAGAGGGCAAGAAAGGAAGTGTAACCATTTAATGGGTTCACCTTGCCTGCTGCATAGAGAAAACCAATTTATCAAGACAGGGCAATTGCAATGGAGAAACAGTAATTCACACAGAGCCAACTGTGTGGGAAACCAAAATTTTGTTATTACTCAAATCAGTCTCCTGGAGCATTCAGGGACCAGAGTTTTTACAGATAATTTGGCGGATAGGGGCTTGGGAAGTGGGGAGTGCCAATGGATCAGGTTGGAGATGGAATCATGAGGGCTCAAAATTGGGTTTTCTTTTTTTCTTCTTTTTTTTTTGGAGGGGATGGAGTCTCACTCTGTTGCTCAGGCTGGAGTGCAGTGGCACAATCTCGGCTCACTGCAACCTTCACCTCCCAGGTTCAAGCAATTCTGCTTCAGCCTCCCGAGTATCTGGGGTTACAGGCACACACCACCATGTCCAGCTAAATTTTTGTATTTTTAGTAGAGACAAAGTTTCACTATGCTGACCAGGCTGGTCTCAAACTCCTGATCTCATGATCTGCCTGCCTCAGCCTCCCAAAGTGCTGAGATTACAAGTGTGAGCCACTGCACCCATCTATTGAAGTTTGATTTTCTTAATGTCTTCTGTTTCTGGGTGCAATGGCAGAACTGGTTGGGCCAGATTACTCATCTGGGTAGTGTCTGCTGAGCCCTCAAATGCAGGGTTTGCAAAATATCTCATGCACTGATCTTAGGTTTTACGATAGTGATGTTATCCCCAGGAGCAATTTGGGGAGGTTCAGACTCTTGGAGCCAGAGGCTGCATGACCACTAAATTGTAATTTCTAATCTTGTAGCTAATTTGTTAGTCTTGCAAAGGAAAACTGGATCCTAGGCAAGAAGGGGGTCTTTTCAGGAAAGGGCGGTTATCAATTTTGCTTCAGAGTCAAACCATGAACTGAATTCCTTCTTAAAGTTAATTCAGCCTATGCCCAGGAATGAACAAGTAAAGCTTAAAGGTTAGAAGCAAGATAGAGTCAGTTAGGTCTGATTTCTTTCATTGTCAATTTCCTCAGTTATAATTTTGCAAAGTCAGTTTCAGAAGTTCTACACTCTTCCAAACAATCAGATCTCATGAGAATTTTATCAGGAGAACAGCAAGGAAGTCCGCCCCCATGATCCAATCACCTCCCACCAGGCCTCTCCCATGACACATGGGAATTATAATGCAACATGAGATTCGGGTGGGTACACAGAGCCAAATCATATCAAACGTTAACAGAAATTCAAAAGAAGTTGATTTCAACCCTCATGGATGACTTTGAGGGGATCGAAACTTCAGTGGAGGAAGTATCTGCAGGTGTGCTTAAAACAGCAAGAGAACAGGAATTGGAAGTGGAGCCGAAGATGTGACTGAATTGCTGCAATCTCATAATAAAACTTTAAAGAATGAGAAAGGTGTTTCTTATGAACAAAAAAAAGTGGTTTCTTGAAATGGAATCTACTCCTGATGAAGATGCTATGAACATTATTGAAATAAAAACAAAGATTTAGAATATGATATAAACTGAGTTGATAAAGCAATGGTAAGGTTTGACAGATTGATTCCATTTTGAAGAAAGTTCTACTGTGGGTAAAATGCTATCAAACAACGTTGCATGCTACAGAGAAATTTTCCATGCAGGAAAACGTTAGTTGATAGTTTATTGTCATCTTATTTTAAAGAAATTGTCACAACCATCCCCAGCTTTCAGCAACCACGACCCTGATCAATCAGCAGCATCAGCATGGAAGCAAGGCTCTCTTCCAGCAAAAATATTATGATTTGCTGAAGGCTCCAGTCATCATCAGCATTTTTAGCAATGAAGCATTTTTAAATTAAGGTATGTATATTGTTTTTTAGACATAATGCATACTTAATAGATTATAGTGTAAACATAACTTTTATAGGTGCCAAGAAACCAAAATATTTGTGAGACTCACCTATTACAATATTTGCTTTATTGAAATGAACCTGCAATATCTCTGAAGAATACCCACAAATGTTTGTTACGGGCTGCCTTGAGACCCCCAAAATTTGTGCTGATATCCTAACCCTAATGTCTCAATAGATGATTTTGTTTGGAGATAGGGTATCTAAAGTTATTAAGTTAAGTTACTAAGTTAATATGAGGTCATAAAAGTGGGTCCTAATCCAGTATAACTGGTGTTCTTAAGATTAGGACACAGGCACAGAAGGAAGACAATGTAAAGACATAGGGAGAAGACAACGACCATCTGCAGGCCAGGAAGAGAGGCCTCCAGAGAGACTATCCCTGTGGACACCTAGATCTTGGACTTCTAACCACTAGACTATGAGAAAATTACACAAATTTTTGTTGTGTAAGCAATGCAGTTTGTGGTATTTTGCTAATGGAACTCTGGAAAACTGATACAATGCTCAACATCTCCATTAAATAGTGCAAACATCATTTATATATATATATATATACACACACACACACACACACACACATAAACTCTGTGTGTGTGTGTGTGTGTGTGTGTGTGTGTGTAAGATCAAAGTGTGTAGTGCTAGCAAGTTGCTAGCTTACTAACTGGAACATTGTAAATGTATATGAGATTGTTGGTTAACATTAACTCATCTCCAAGGGTCAGACTGGAATTTTTCTTTCTTATTTTAAAGGTAACAAAGTTTTGTTCAACTTGGGCCCCAAGATTTAATCACAGGTGATAATAAAGGAGCAGGAGGAAATGAAAGCCAACATTTACTAATCACCTTCCTTGTGCCACACAATGGCTGGCAGCTTTCTAAAACTATTTCGTTTAATTATCACTTACAATCTGTGAGACAGGTATGAATACCCATTTTACAGGTGGTGAAACTTAGGCTCAAGGAGCTTTGGTAACTTGCCGAGGGTCTGATGTCATGTCCAGTGTTGCATATCTAATAATTCATGCTAACATAGCATTGTTCTTTTCCTTGGACACTTTCATGACTGTTATCTCATTGACCCCTCTCAGCAATTCTGTGATGCAGAAATCCTGAGTGACTTTCCCAGTGTAATGTGTGCTTTCTTTATATATATATATATATATATATATATATATATTTAATTTAAATTGTCCTATAGAAATAGAATCTACAGTAAGAGCATGTGGCTTATGGTATACGTTAGACATAAAGTAAAAGGAACATATATGGATTAAACATAGATAAATAAATGGAACAAGTAAGAGTGTTTCTGGAAGGAAAGAGATGGAAAGATCCATTCACATGGTACAATTATGCCAGTGGCAGGCTGATAGTTCACATCATCCCTATGATGATGTAATGGCATTGGTAATACTATTACAGTCCCACGTGGTTCTATGTGTGTCCTGCTCAAAAAATGCAGATAAAAGGCTTCTCAGCAGACCATAGGCAAGATACAACTCTCGTCCGGGTATAGTCGCCACTCCTCTTGCCACCCGTCCTCCTCGCATCTCTCCAGTAGAGCAAGGGCTGTTGCTTACAGGTTCTGCCAATCTGCTATGTGCCTTACTAAATCTCATTTCTGGTCCTCGAAATCACATGAACAGTGGGGAAGGCATATGAAGGAATGGAGGGCTGGGTGGAAAAGGGAAGACATATGGAATTCAACTAGTCCAGAATCTGGGTGGCATGGCCCTTCTGCCCTACTGGTATCCCATCCTAAGTGTTCTAACCTATTCTGCCACTTTTCCAATACATCTCACGGAGTTTTTAGAATTAATCAAATAAATATATTTGAGTGTCTTAATTTGGTCTATAAGCTTGCCTCTTCCATCACCTCCAGTGATAAACTTACTTAGTATTGAACTTGAGGCCATGGTTGCATCAAGGTAATTTCCCTATATGGCATCTACTGTCATGTATCTGTCCAACCTTAAATCCCTTGTCATCATTATCCTGGGCTCTGTCCCTGTGGGTGCCTAATAGAAAAACATATCTTCCTGAAAGAAGAGACTCCACACTGCCAAAATCACCCTTGATGGAATTTTCGGTCCCATACAAAGTCTAATTTTGGATCTGCATTTACCTCAAAGATATACAAACTTGAATCAATACTTAAGTCACAGGTATAAAGTATACTGAAAAAATTTCAGGATGCTGTGTGTCCTCTCTAAGCTTTTTCCTGAGATTGCCTTTCTAATTCAAGGTGGTAGAATGAGAACAAGATAGCAGAGGACTCACTGCAGAGCCTAAAGGAAGCTTTTTAAATTAGCAAATGGATGAATGAGGAAGCAGCACACTGGGCATCCCAAAGTCTAAAGGAAAGCAATCGCAGTTGCGTGAGTGAGCCATGGAGGACTTCACGGAGAAGATGACAACAGACATGGCCTTCAAGAATGAGCCAAATGAAGGGAGAAAGAATTCTTTTCCTGCAAGACATAAGGTCCCCCAGGAAATGAGCTCTCCTGACAACCCACCATGGTTGGGTCCTGTTTCACGGCTCCCTTCCAGATGCCTCATGCCACAAATAGAAGACTTGGCATCCAGGTTACAGAAAAAATGGGGCCCTCAGGTAAGCTATCCCTCAGTTCTTGCTATACCTTCCAACTTAACTGCTGCTACATTCACCTGTTCTTGACTCTACCGCAGTGGAAAAGTATCTGCCCACAATGAATTTATTTCCTTATGTGCTGAAGTCAATCTCCTCATCTTCTCCTCAAAGACCTCATCGTGATGATATCTAAGAGAAGAACCTCTTTCTCTTCTGTCTACAAGCTCTCCTCTTCTGGCAAGTGCTTTAAGTTCCAGCCTTTGACTTCCAGTTAAGCGAAGACTACCTCAAAATCTATGTCTCCATGAATTTCTACCCCTGAGACCCAGAGTCATTGAACATCTAAGTGTGCCATTGTTCTCTCTTTAAATCTGGCTTTCCTTGATCTTAGGGAATTATACCAACTTTGTATTATTGCTGTAGAGAAAAGTCTTGACATTCATCCTTGACTCTTTCCTTAAACATCTAGTAGTCTTGAAATTTAGAGTCCTAACATCTCTTCGATCTGTCCCTTCTTCTATATCACAGATCTGCAAACTACAGTCTGTGGGCCAAACCTAGCTTGCTACCTATTTTGGCAAATAAATGTTTATTAGACCACAGTTAGCTCATTCATTGACATACTGTCTTTGGCAGCTTTGGTGCCACTTGAGCAGAATTTAGTCATTGTGACTGAGACGGTGGGGCCCAGTAAGCGTAAAATATTTACTATTTGCCTATATTTATTATCTTTTTATGTATCTTTTGCATTTACTTTAATATTTTCTTTTATATTACTCTAAATATGTCTTTTATATTTACTATCTTTTTCCAAAGTTTGCCAATTCCTTCCATCTATTTTCCCTGAGACATCCCTTCTTTAAGCCTTTGACATTCTTATTTACCTCAATCATTCATCCAAGATATATTTGTTAAACACCTTTTATGTGCCTAGACACTACTCTACAAGTGGAGTTTATACAGCAATGAACAAATATGAACAAGGAGCATGCACACCGGCACGTTCCTGCTTCAGCGATGCGCCCCTGAGGGGCCTCCTGTACGACACTCCCTTCTCCTGGATGGCTCCATTTTCAACCTCTGCTCAGTGCCACCTCACCAAGCAGCCTTCTCAGCCTAAGCTATCCAGCATGGCACCCTCCAGTCTTACTCCTTTTCTTATTAGTACTTCCACCACCTGCTGTATTGCACATGTATGTTTCCTTCTCTTTGTTGCAATTAGAACAAAGGCACTGTTTGTTTTGCTTAAGTTTTACCTCACCTTCTCCCACTCAGTCCAGCCTGCTGCCCACATTGCTTCCAGACATGAATAAAGTGCAGTGGAGTAGGCATTAGCAGGGCTAAGAGGCCAACCTAGGACACAGTATGAAGATTGTTATATGCTTAGCTAACTATCTATTTTGGTAAATAAATGTTTATTGGAATGCAGCAAGCTCATTTATTGACATATCATCTTTGCTTTTACAACTCAGGGAGGTGTCCACAAACAAGACGTACACAAATTCACAGCTTACCAAACAGCAAGAGCTCTGGGGACCAAGAGTAGGAAAATTTGAAGTCTAGTCCTAGTCTCGACTTCAACAATTTGAGCCTGCGTCATGTAGCCCCAGGTTTCTATGTCTCATCTGTCAAGGCTAGCCAGCGTTGTTGATCTAATATGTGTAAGTCCTTCTAGATCTAGTAGATCCTTGAACAGCCCTCCCTGGGGGCAGAATCCATTTATGGAACTCTTGGGAAGAGAGAGGGTATTATAACACACAACAGCGCAAGTTGATATTGGACCTTTTACGAAATCTGTTCCTCTCGCTAGCTTTGTAATCTTGGGCAAGTTGCTTGATCCCTTTGCCAAGTTTCTACATCTGCACAACAGGGATAAACAGTATCCCTACACATAGGACAGTGATATGAGACAGTCTACCTGAAGCCTGAAGCATCATGTGGCACATAGGAAGTCCCCAGGAAATGTTAGCTAGGACAGTCACCACTGTTAACTGTTAGAAGTGTACCTCAACGTGGCCCCAGTATCCCACCATATTCATCTTCCTTTTTCTATTTGCCAGCTCACTTTCTCATTCCATTTAAACACTTTCATTCTCTTTCCCCCATACACCCCTCCCCAACCAATCTCCTCTCCTCCTCAGGATTTCACCCCCAAGAGGCTAATCAAAGGAATTTCCTGGAGAAATCAAGTCCCCCTCAAGACAGATTCTAGTGCCAGCTATTAAAGCTTTTGTCCTCAAGGCTACATAAGCACTTTTATAACCGCTCTTGTTTTTGTAGACACATATCTGCTTTGTTACATAACGTTTGGCTTCAGCTTTAACTCTCAGAAGAAAGATAAAACCTCTTAATCTTGGGGATCTGATCTGAATCACTCCCTCCATTTCTGGAAATGCAGAAAGACGCCTGGGCTCTTGCTGAATCTAGAAGCCCAGCCAGCACTTCTCAGAGGAGCCAAATTGCCGCCTGCCATGTGTGGAAACCCGGGAAAGAAGGGGGGACTCAGAGGCAGCTGCAGTGTCAAGGGTGGAGACTTAAAAATAGCAAAAGCTGCCCTTGGAGAACATTCCTGCTGGATGTTTGCATTTTAAAAGGTACCTCCAAGGGAAACTCTGTCCCCTCAAAATAATGAACAGTAAACGGGAGGTGATGGCATCTTTAGGGGAGGTCTTCAGAGAAGGGTTCACCTGGACTCTTAAAATCACATCACCAAGTCCTTGATTTCAGGCCAGTGTCTTACAATGGAGCACAGTCAATATTGGAAAAGTTGGGAAATGTCTATAGTAGACAAGAAAAAATCCTCTTTACCACACATTGTGATAAATCCAGATATAATCTCAGATTGGGAGTTTCCTAGTCTTTTTCATTCTTTTCTCTGCACTTATGTAATCAGAGATACATATTTTCTTTTCAGAGTTCGAAAGAAGCTTAGAAATCTAAGCCAACCATCATATTTTCAGAAGGAAATGAAGCCAGAGAGGTAATGTGACTTACTCAGGGCCACACACGCCCAGCAAGGACCAGGGCCAGGAACACTGTTGTCCTCACCATGTCCAGGTCCCTCGTGCATTGGGAACTTCCACACCCAGAGTCCTAAAAAGAGCTGCCCCCCGCCCCCACCGCCATATGGGGTTTCTATAAATACCCTCTTCCCCAAGATGACAAGATTTATTTTCCTCTGATGACCACACTAACTTTAGAGCAAATTCTGGCCTTTGGTGATAGAAGAGATCCAGTGGCTCAGAGTTCAGGAGATCTGCATTCGGTCACTGAATTCATGTGACCTGAGGCCAGGAATATCCCCATTTTCGATATTATTTCGGGTCTTATCTGGCCTAACATCTTATACTCTGCTGTCATTTTTACGTAGCTGGTTTAAGTCTTTTGTCTGGGGCGCTTGCATAACAGCCCTGAGAGTGGGCGCCTCCTCCAGTGTTGCTTGCTGGGCATGTCGCTTGCCTCCCACTAGCCCTGGACGTGCTGTCATAGTCTCTTGCCTTTAAAAGTCAGAATGATCTTTCCAAAATTGAAGTTGGCGTCACTGCCCCTGCTTACACCCTGTCGCTTCTTTCCCTTGCCCCAGGGTAGAGTCCAGTTTCCTTCGTTCAGCATATGAGTCTGTACAGTATCCAGCGCAAAGACCTCAAACTGCAGAGTGCACAGCATCCAACTCAGAGCCAATTTTAATCAGCCTAACAATTTGAATATTTTGATTCAAAGGTGCACATTTCTACTTCTCTTGAGGAAAGACAAGTTAATTTTCACGCCTTAATTCTTTCTTCAGTAAAATGGGGGCAATACTATAGAAAATAAATACAACAGTGCTTGACCAGTGAATGCCGTTCTTTAGCATCAAGTCAACTGATGTCCACGGGCCTGGCCCAAATCAGCTGGCGCTGAGGAGCAGTTCCCCGCCTCACAGGAGCAAGAGGTCACAGCTCTCCCCAGTCTTCAGCCCACCCTTGCTGTGTGTCATTCAGGCTTCCTTCTGGCCCTGGAAAATGGAGGCCCCACTTCCTGCATCCTGTTTTTGAGCAACACTAAGCAGCTTGGGTTCTCTTCATGTTTCTTGCGACCTGCACCTGAGCTTTGTTCATTCACAGCACCTGGAACACGTGCATTCCCTGCTACTGACTCTACTGGAGAATCACACCATGCCTCACCTGGGCCAGGGATGTGTGTTACTCGTTTCGGTAGCTAACACCGGCACGTGGCCCAGAGTCAATACACAGCTCAACATGTGTATTGAGAAATAAACAAAATCAGGAGCCTACCATAGCAACACACGGAGGGAGTTAGAGCCTCTCTTGGCTTCTAAAGAGCCTGCACTCTCAACCAGTAACGCCAGACTGTGCTCAGTTTCAGAAATTGAGTTTGAAGTTGAATTGAACTGAGTTCAAGGCCTTGCACTCTCAGTTATTTGCGACCTTGGCCTAGTTCCCTTATCTACAAGACATTCCTTTTCTCACCTTTTCAAAAGGACATGAGTCAGCCTAATTATTATGAAAGCACACATCCACACAACGGCTTGTATGTATGTAGTCAAAGTAGCTTCAATCACAATAGCCCAAAACTGGGAAAAACAATTGTGCACTAGCAGGTGAATGGTCAAACCAGTTCTAGGGTAACCCATGCCATGGAATACGGCTGAGTGATTTTAAAAAGTGTGTACCACTGACACCCAACAACATGAATGAAGCCCAAAGGCATTGCGCTGCGTGAAAGAAGCCAGACACATGTATCATTCCATTTATATAAATGTAAACCAATCCATGGTGACAAAAAGCAGTTCAGTGTTTGCCTGAGGCCCAGGGGAGAGAGAAGGTAAAGAGAAATAAGCTGAAAACGGGCTTGAGGATTCTTGGGGGATGATAAACATGCTCTGAATCCCCATTGTGGTGCACTTTCGTGGGTATATGCCACTGACGAAACTCACGAATTGCACACTTTTTTTAGATTTAGCGTAATTATTTTTATTTCTGTTATTTATGTATAAGATGTATGTATTTCTGGTGTATATGGGGTAATTTGATACATTTTAATAATCAAATAAAAGTAATTGGGATATCCAGCACCTTAAATATTTAATTTTGGGGGTGAGAGCGGGGGCTCACGCCTGTAATCCCAGCACTTTGGGAGGAGGAGGCCAGTGGATCACCTGAGGTCAGGAGTTCGAGACCAGCCTGGTCAACATGGCAAAACCTTGTCTCTACTAAAAATACAAAAATTAGCCAGGTATGGTGGCATGCACTTGTAATCCCAGCTACTCAGGAGGCCAAGGCAGGAGAATCACTTGAACCTGGGAGGCAAAGGTTGCCGTGAGCCAACATTGTGCCACTGCACTCCAGCCCAGGTGACAGAGTGAGACCTTGTCTCAAAAAAAAAAAAAAAAAGAAAAAAAAGAAAAAACAGTTAAAGTTAAAAAAGTAAATTTTGGAAAAACTCTCAAACAAGGTTTCTCCTCTGCTCTCGTACCACAGCAAACAACACAGAAGGCTCCGGTAGTCAAATGTGTGGAAGTTTTTCTTCACCAGCAAGCAGTGGACATCAGCTGAATATCCTCCAGTGAAATTCGGACACTATCTACTTGGAAACAGTGTGAGATACCACAGGCTGAGGGCTCAGTCCCCAAAACTATGCCCCCTAGAAACCAGTTGCAAGCCTAGGCCTCAGGAACTTCTGACCCACTGGCTTCAAGTTGGGATTCCCACAACCTCCTCTTTGAATTGCATGCATTAAATGCATGTAGTTATTGCACAAGAATAATTTTTTAAGGCATTGGAAAAGAAAACAATAAAATTATAACCCTTATGATGTTCACGAGCATTTAACAGTAATGGATGAGATACTTCTGCGGGTTTTTTCTTTTTGCAGTAATTCTTAATTTGGATATATAAAAGGGTTGGACACAGTGGCTCATGCCTGTAATCCCAGCACTTTGGGAGGATGAGGCTGGCAGATCATGAGGTCAAGAGATCAAGACCATCCTGGCCAACATGGTGAAATCCCGTCTCTACTAAAAATACAAAAATTGGCTTGGCATAGTGGCGCACACCTGTAGTCCCAGCACTCAGGAGGCTGAGGGGGAGAATCGCTTGAACCCAAGAGGTGGAGGTTGCAGTGAGCCGAGATTGAGCCATTGCTCTCACTCCAGCCTGGTGACAGAGTGAGAATCCATCTCAAAAAAAAAAATGTATATATATATATATATATACACTTACATATATATGTAATATATATACATATATATGTAAATATATTACATATATATATGTAATATATGAACCAGTGTTAAGATCTGTTGTATTAAGGAAGAACCATATAACCTTATTTTCCATAGTAGTTATTTGACATTTCTCCATGCACTCTTGACAAAGTTCATTGTAATTTTAAATTTAATACAGCAGTGTTTACACGTACACCACATATGCACTTAAACCATACATGTGTAGGCCTGTTGTAAAAATATTTAATACATGCCTTAGTTAATGACCAAAAAGAAAAAGAAAGGGAAAAAAAAAGTGTTCAGCAAATGTTTGCCTTGTTTGGAGGTTATGAGAGAAACGACTCAACAGCCAGAGGGGAGGTCTTTGCAAAAGCAGCCCATTTTTACTGACCTACAGCCCCTGGATCCCAGGGATTCTCACCCAGCTCATCTCTCATTTTCTGTTCCTCACACTTGTGTGAACCTGAAGTGGTCCCTTCCTTTCGGTGTGCCTAGAAACACTGGCGTTATTGCTTCCCTCCCAGGCTCTAATTTTTCTCCGAGTGCCTAGTAGACAGGGTTTCCCTAAAAAGGACAATTAGAAAAGACTTCATAGTTGGCGATAAATGGGGAAAGTGGGGGGAAGGTGGGAGTGAGAGCCATCCTTTATCTTAATAGCAAATAGCAAATACCTGTCCCCCTCAGTCCACTCTTGACCTCGCGCAGCAATTTCATTCAGCTTTTAGATTATTATCTTTACAGGCATCTACTGACCATTTACCAAAATGCAGCAAGTGAAGTGATCATTTTTCTAAAGATAAAAATGACATGTGTATTCTCTTTGTCTCTCCCTCTTAAATCCAATGCTTGACTGTTATTTTAACTCTAAATTTTTTTGGCTCTCCAGGATGGCTCAGTGCTCTGGGTTTGTCTGTAAAGGTTGGAAAGGCAAGGAGTTAAACCATCACCTAGAGAGTTTGATCACTGCAGACCTAGACTCCTGGCAGTTTAGTGCAAATGAAAACAGCAAGTTTCTTTTAGCCTTAATTATCTCTGTAATTACTTTAGCCAAGAACTGGCTCAGAATCTCAAGAAAGGTGATTTTTTTTCTTCTCAATCCATCAGTGTCATTGTCAGTAACATTTATTGTGTGCCAACTGCATGGAACAACTCTGTGTTAAATATTGAGAAATACGTAAGAGACTTATTATAGATGCTACTCATGAGCCTCTTAATAACCTAACTTCAAAAACAAGATCACTGGAATACCTGATGGGCATCAGGCAGTACAGCAGCAGCAAAGATACAGGGACAGATAATCTGTGGACTTAATGAATGTATAGTCTAGTAGGTAAGAACAAACAAGATTAAAAGGTAATCTGTATACACTATTACTTTTGTGACACAAGTGTGGTAGGATTTCAGGGAGGAAACAATCAAGGCATAGGAGCTGCCGTCCAACAAACATTTAATGTGCAATTACTCTGTGCTAGGCATTACCTGTTAGACCTTTGCTCACCAATCCTCATAGACTTTAAGTAATAATCTTTAAGTGTCCAAAATGATGCTGCATTCTGAGCTGACAGCTAACCATTTAATGATTGAGGATACATAACGAAAGGAGTTATCCATGCATTGTAGCTAAGTCACTGCCCACCAGGTGGGCAGATTTTCTCCATGTTTTCAAGTCTTTGTATTGACCTCTTTTAAAGGAGAAAATGATGATGGGTCTGTGCTGATGTTCAGCCATAAGTCTCCTCTGCCATCTTCTACAGGACACAGAAGGACAAGTTTCTTGCATTTCTGTAATAGAAGCATAGAAATCAAGCCAGCAGAAACTGTGAACCAAGAGGATTTGGGCAAACATTTTTGCCGGCGTTACCTTTTTCTCCATCTTCGATGTGGTCTACCTTCTGGAAAGAATATCAGCTTTCTTTTGGCAATATCACAGCCTGCTTATCCCATTTGCTGCCTGTAAGCAGGAATAATCATTACATGGTGTGGTTTAAGGTCTCAGATCTGTAGATTTTCACCCAAAGACTCTTCTCCAACACAGACACTGATATATCAATTCACACAGAAAAATGTTGTCCACTGGGCTACAGTGATCTCTTTGGCATGATCAAGGCTTTCTCTTGCTCCAGCCCTACTTGCTCAAGGATCCGTCATCTAATTAGAAAGTGCTGAGTGAGCATGAATCAGAACAAAATGTGTTTGCCAAAATATCAAAATATTTAACTGATTGATTTCGATGTAGACATTTTACAATAAGAACTATGTTCACACCAAGACCTGAAAATACAAATGTGGGCTTTCTTGAACTGTTTTAAGAAGAGCATTGCTGTGTTTTTCTTGGGATTCCTCCATGCTTCACCATGGGTCTTTCCCATGGTATCCAGTCAATGAAGCCATAGACGTACAATGATCTAGACATCAGCCTTTTTCCTTAAGACCTTGAACATCTCTGTTATGATTTTTATAACTGCTAGTTTATATTTCAGGGGCAACTCTATTTTCCTCCTTCCAAATCTGTGAAATATACATGGAGACCTCAAACTCAAAAAAAAAAAAAAAGAAATCATTGAGTGTGAGAATGTGTTATTGGAGCTGAAACCTCAACACAGTGATTGCAATGCAGAGTTGGAGAGGGAGGACAGTCCAGTAGAGAATGGAGAAATGTGAAAAATGAGATATGAACTTGGAAACGTTCTGCCATCCCTGGACTATTGTCTAAACATACTATTACACCTCTGGGGTTTTGGTCCATATTGGCTTTTTGTGGGGGCCTGGGGTGGTGGTAGAAGAGAGCTGAGATGCTCTTTGTCAGCTTTTCCAGTTCCAACTACCTGTTCTTCTTTTAATCTTCTAATATCCAGTACCAAATGGCAGAAAGGACACCAGAAGGAACAAACAGGTAAGAGGCAAGGAATAAAGGAAGGGAGGAAAAAAGAAACAAAGGCGGTACTTGCCATCGAAAACCTGCATTCAAATCCTGCTCTGCCACTTACTGCCTATGTTACTTGGACTAAATGTTTTACTTACCTTTTCAAACATCAGGTTTCTCTTTCTTTTTATTTTTTTATTTTTTTTATTTTTTTATTTTTTATTTTGAAAGAAAGAAAAAGAGAGAAAAGGAGAAAGAAAGAAAGAGCAAAAGAAAGAAAAAAAAAAAAGAATGAAAGAGAGAAAGAAAGAGGAAGAGGAAAGGTTTCTCTTTCAAGAGAATGAGGAGAATGTTACCCATATCCCAAGATACAAGGAATATGACTGACCAAGAGAATGTATATACAAAAGCCTAGAACAGAGCAGTAACCAATAAGGTGTCAACCAAATCAGATCTGAAAACCTAGCTTCAATATTATCCCCAGAATAAAGGCTGACATGACTTCTTCAGCAACAAGTGGTCCTCCACCTCCATCCTCCCATATACATGCATGCGCCACCATCACAACACTTACCATGTCCTGCTATTCTGTTTTACATCCCTTTCCTTTATTAAAATTGAAGTTCCTCAATGGCAGGTGCCAGTCCATGTCCATTGATGGGCCCTAGACCTGGCACTTGCACAAATGGGGTTTTTACAAACATTTGTAAGATGAATGAATACATGCCATCAAAATTGCCACGCCTAACTCAGAAAACAGAGATGTCATTATCGTTTCTGTTATGAGAAAGCTTTCCCACATTATGTGATCTTTTTACTTTCTAAAGTTCCAGTGGATATGGTGTTTTGCATTTGCTGTCCTTGGTTTCCAAATGTATTTACAATGTACCTCCCAGGTCAGGTCTCACTGATATAAAATCCCACAAGAAGAGTCTTTTTTATACAGGAACAGTAATATCTATTAGTTCCTTTATGTCTTCCTTTTACAGGTTACTCCTTAATGATGTCAAAAAACAGATTTCCCCCAAACAGCTTTTAGTCTTTTATTACTTTCTGTCATCAGTTATAATTTTACAGCAGAAATTGTTTCATTTTCTTTGCGTTCATGAAGATTTTAAAAGTTCTAAGCTGGTTTCTCTTTCATATGCACAGGGGGAAAAAAGCAAACAGCATTTGGGGAGGATAGTGTAAGGAAAGAATAATAAAGGTTTCTGAAAAGAATCTGGAGCTCATACTGGCTCTAAATGCTTAACCCTGCAGGCTGGAGCAGAATCAGGATTTCATATTAATGGATAATTTGTCCACAGCCCTTTTCTTTATTTTACTTTGAAAAAAAAAAATACAATGAAACAAGCTCAATGGAATTTTCCATTAATATTATTAAATAGAATTTTAAATTAATAAAATGCACAGATTTTAAATGTGGTTTTATAGGTTTACAAATGCATATACCCATTATCTCTATCAAGATATAGAATAATTTATCAGAATTTGCCTGTATGTCTCTTTTTTTTGAATCTACTCTCACCTCCTGCTGTGCAATCCTTGGGTTTTAAAATTTTGGGCTCCATGGATTGTTTCTCGGAATCTGATAAAAGCTACAGAATTCTCTCCACTCAGGGAGAGAACTTGGAGCAGGGTGGATGGATCCTGGGTTAAGAAACCCAAGCAAGTTATATTAATTCTTTTATTTATTCATTTAAAAGTCTTTATTGAGCACTGGCTGGGTGTTTTGGAATAGGTATTGGGCAGACAGTGGTAAAGAAAAAATGATATTCTTCCCTCTTTGATCTTACATCAAGGAGGAAAGCCATAAGCAAAGAAGTAAACCACTCAGTATCCTTCTTGAATAGATGGAATGGCAGAAAGTATTAAATGCTTTGCTATGAAATCTATAACTTTTATATGTTGTATGTAAAGATTTATATGACCTACAGCAGTACAACCCTAGAGAAAAGGTTTGCCTGCTACTTTTCTAATTCAGGAGGTTTCTCTAAGCTCTCAATCCCTGCTGAACATGCATTCCCAATGTAGATCTATGTATATGCTACTATATTAGTATATTATTTTATGATAAAAATATGTACTAAACTAGAAATAATGAAACAGACAAGCCACTTGAACAGCCATGACATAGAAAGTCAAAAGAGACTGTTTTTGAAATCAATGAATTCAGTTATAGTTGGAGACTTCAACACTAAGCTCTTAATAATTGATTGAACAACTAGACAGAAAGTCAAGATATATAAGAATTCAACAACACTATCAAACAAGACAACTTAATCAACATCTATGAAACACCCCACCCAACAATGGCAGAATACTCATTTCATTCAACTTCTCAGAGAACATATGCCAAAATAGATCAAATCTTGGGCCATAAAACAAATCACCTCAACCAACTTAAAATATGTAAAATCCTATAGCGTGTGTCCTCCAACCACAATAGAATCAAACTAGAGGTCAATAACTAGAAAGAAGAGAGAAGAAATCTAGAAACTCTTGAAAAATTTGCAACACACTTCTCAATAATCCGTGAATCAAAGACAAAGTCTCAGTATAATTTTTAAAAAGATATAAAGTTAGTAAAAATGAAAATGCAACACACAAAACTTTGTGAGATGCAGCTGAAGCAACACTGAAAGGGAAACTTATAGCACTAAATGTGGATACTAGAAAAGACAAAGAGTCCCAGATCAATCATCTAAACTCTTATCTCAAAAAAAATAGTAAGATAAGAGCAAAATAAACCCAATCCAAGTAGAAATAAGGAAATAATAAAGATAGGAGCAGAAATTATTAAAATTAAAAACAGAAACAATAAACAAAATAAACAAAGAAATAATTCTCTGAAAAGACCACTAGAATAAGCAAAACTGCAGGAAAATTGACAAAGAAAAAGAAAAAGCTGGACACAGTGGCTCATGCCTGTAATCCCAGCACTTTGGGAGGCCAAGGCCAGTGGATCACGAGGTCAAGAGATCAAGACCATCCTGGCCAACATGGTAAAACCCTGTCTTTACTAAAAATACAAAAATTAGCTGGGCATGGTGGTTCGCACCTGTAGTCCCAGGCGCTCAGGAGGCTGAGGCAGGAGAATCACTTGAACCTAGGAGGCAGATGTTGCACTGAGCCAAGATCACACCACTGCACTCCAGCATGGGCAACAGAGAAAGACTCCATCTCAAAAAAAAAAAAAAAAAAGATAAAGAAAAGAAGGAAAGACATAAATTGCCAACATCATCAAGAATGAAACAGGAGGTATTTCAGACTCTGCAAGCACCAAAGGATCATAATGAAAAATTACAAACCTTTATACACATATACATTTGCTCTGGTTTGAGTTTTACCAGCAAAGCTCATGTTGAGATGTAATTGCCAGTGTAATGGTGTTGGGAGGTAGTGACTTTAAGAGGAGTTTAGGTTGTTAAGACAGATTAATGTCTTTCTTATGCACCTGGGTTAGTTCTTACAGGGAATAAATTAGTTCCCAAGAGTGTGAGTGGTTATAATGCCTGGTTGCCTCTCATGCTCTGCCCCTCTGGCTTGCCTGCTTATCCATCCACTTCTCTGCCATGTTATAATGCAGCACAAGGCCCTCATCAGAAGCTGAGCAGATGCTAGTGTCATGCTTCTTGGACTTTCCAGCCTCTAGAATTGTGACCCAAATAAACCTCTCTCTCTCTCTCTCTCTCTCTCTCTCTCTATATATATATATATATATAAATAAATATATATATATACATATAAATAAAAATAAATATTTATATCTCTTTCTATATTTATATATGTATATATAAAAATTACCGTCTTAAGTATTCTGTTATAGCAACACAAAATAGACCAAGAGAACGTTCGACAACTTAGTTAAAATGAACTGATTCCCTGAAAAACACGAACTATCACTATATTAAATAGATAATTTGAATATGCTTATAACTATATTAAAAGTTGAATTTGCACTTTAAAAACAACTGAAAAAAAAAAAATTCAGGCCTAGATGATTTCACTGTAGAATTCTTCCAAATGTTTAAGGAAGAATGAATATCAATTCTACACCTTCTCTTTCAGACATAGAAAAGGAAGAAATATTACGCATTTTATAAAGTTAACAGTACCAGAACCAGACAAAGAGATTACAAAACTGAAGACTATAGACTCACCAAAAAATAAAAACTGCATTCCTCACTAAGATAGACACAAAAATTCTTAACAAAACATTAGCAAATATAATTAAGCAATATATATTAAGAATTTTACACTATCATCAAGTAGGAGTGTGTTTCAATAATATAAGGGTGGCTCAATATTTGGAAAGTAATTAATGTAATGCACAAAATTAATAAGTTAAGAAGAAAAGTCACATTATCCTGTTTATTAGTGTGGTGTTAGACAAAATTCAATACACATTCATGACAACACTTTCAGAGAAACAGAAATAAAGAACTCCCTTGACTCAATAAAGAGCATCTAAAGAATGCTAACATTATGTTGATGTGAAAGATTGAATGCTTTCCTCACAAGATCAGGGACAAGGCAAGGATGTTCTTCCTATTCTTATTCAGCATAAGTTAGAAGTTCTAGTCAGTGGCGTAAGAAAAAATGTGACATAAAAGGCATATAAATTAGGAAGGAAGAAATATAAATTTTCATGTTTGCAAATGACATGATTTTCTATACAAAAAATCCCAAAAAATCTATTTTTAAAAATCCTAGAATGAATAAATGAGGTCAAGGTCACAAAATCAAAGATAAACATACATAAACCAATTATACATCCATGTGCTATCAATGAATACATAAACAACAAAATTTAAAAATACAATGCCATTTGTAATTAATTTTAAAAAGAAATTCTTGGGTCTAAATCAAACAAAGCATGAGCGAGACTTGTATGATCAAAATTACACAATGCTGATGAAAGAAATCAAAGAACTAAAAATAGATACTATGTTCATGGATTGAAGACTCAATATAATAAAAATTTCAATGCCAATTCTTCCCAAACTGATATAAAGATTTAACACAATACCTATAAAAACTCTAGCAAGATATTTGTAGATACAGATTAAAAATTAAATTGTAGGCAAGAATATTCTAAAATTTATATGGAAAAACAAAGAAATTAGAATAGCTAATGCAATTTTGAAAAAAGAATAAATTGGGAGGAATCAGTCTACCAGATTTCAAGACTTACTAGATAGCAATAGTAATCAAGGCTATGTAATAATGGCATAAGGATAGACACATATATCAATGGAACAGACTGGAAAACCCAGAAACAGACTTACACAAACATGTTCAACTCACTTTTGACAAAGGTACAAAAGCAAATCAATGGAGAAAAGACGGCTTTTTCAACAAATGGTGGTGGCACAATTGAACATGCATTGCTATAAAAATTAACTTCAACCTAAGCCTCATATCTTATACAAAAATTAACTGAAATTGAATATGGAATTAAATTTGAAACTATCCAACTGAAAAAAAAAAAAGCATAGGAGAAAATCTTTGGGATTTGGAACAGGAAAGAGTTCTTAGACATGACACCAAAAACACATCTATAAAAGAAAAATTGCTGTATTTGACTTCATCAAAATTTAAAACTTTTGCTCTGTGAAAAACTCTGATTAGACTTTCTCTTTCATTCTTTTTTTATTCTTTCTTTTGCTGTTTCTTTCTTTCTCCTTTTCTCTTTTTCTAAAATCTCTTCCTCTTTCTTTCTCTTTCATTCTTTTTTCTTTCTTTTGCTGTTTCTTTCTTTCTCCTTTTCTCTCTTTTTCTAAAATCTCTTCCTTTCTTTTTCTTTTTTTTCTTTCTTTTGCTGTTTCTTT
>PVKP010034322.1:0-24326 GCA_004027715.1 Plecturocebus donacophilus
ATCTCAGCTCACTGCAACCTCTGCCTCCTGAGTTCAAGAGATTCTCCTGCCTCAGCCTCTGGAGTTACTGGGATTATAGGCATGCACCACCATGTCTGGGTAATTTTGTATTTTTAGTAGAGATGGGATTTCTCCATGTTGTTCAAGCTGGTCTTGAACTCCTGACCTAAGGAGATCCACCCTCCTTGACCTCCCAAAGTGCTGAGATTATAGGTGTGAGCCACCGTGCCTGGCTGAAAATGCTTTTACCCAAAGATAAAACATGCAAATAATGACTAGAACAGACTTGTGTTCTTGTGATGAAGTCAGCTGAATAAAATCTAACTGCCATCCATAAGAATGATACATTGGACTTTAGGGACTTGAGGGAACGGGTGGGAGATGGTGGGGGTAAAAGACTATACAGGGGGTACAGTATACACTGATGATGGGTGCACCAAAATCTCAGAAATCAGCACTAAATAACTTATTCATGTAACCAAACACCACCTGTTCCCCAAAAACCTATTGGGAAAAATTTAAAATTAAAAAAAAAATCTAAATGCCATGCTTCAAAACGCTATCAGGTAAAGCAAAATGTCCTTATGAGGCTTGTAAAGGTTTTTCTGGATTATATTTTGGGCAGATATGGCAGCAATTGTATACCTTATGAGTTATAATTGGAGAATAAAACTTTCTTAAGCAACTATTTTATCAGGGCTCCAATGAGTTAAATCATGTACATAGGCTGAAAATGATTGTCACCCAGCAGGAAGTATAGGTAAGTTGTTTGACCCATACCATACTTCATCTTTGGGAGAATATGTTCCTCCTTTTGTCTTCCAATTTTCTGTTTGGATTTTGGAGCACTGGATTTGAGCTAATTTTATTTCAAATTCAGGTGCTTCTTTGAAATTTAATATAGATTTATTTTCTTCTTTAGATATGTTTAGAGCAGCCCTTTTTGCTACCATATCAGCTAGCCTGTTTCTTTTGTTCTCTGCAGTATCTGATTTGGAATGACTTGGAATTTTAATAATGGCCAGTGATTTTGATAATATTATGGTTTCTAGTGCTGGTGAAATAAGGTGTTCATTTTTTATGGACTGATTACAAGGAGTGAAAAAAACCTCTTTGCTTCCATAGCATTCCAAAATCATGAGCTATTCTGAAAGCCTATCTGCTGTCTATATGAACATTTGCTGTTGCTAACTGGTAGGCTCTGATCAATGTTATCAATTCTGCTTGTTAAGCTGGGGTGGCTTCTGGAAGGTAGGCACTTTCTTTAGTTAAAGATAATATAGCAGAACCTGAACAGTAAGTCCCAGATTCATCTCTTAAGAGCCATCTGTAAACTAAGCAACAGCTGCATTAGCAAGGCAAGTTTTTTGTGGGTCTGTTCTAGGAGAGAGAAGCTGGTCAGTTGAGATTATGCAATTGTGTACTATCTCATCTGAAGGCAGAGACAGAAGAGCAGCAGGTTTAGATTTTTGCACCTAGATATTGTAATATGAGCTAAAGAAAGAAAAAGAACTTCATAAAAAGCTAATCTGCTGACAGAATAATGTTGAGTGTGCTATGAATTTAGAAATACTGGCACAGAATTGGGCAGGAAAACCATGACGGAGATCTATCACTCTTTCTTCGGTTGCTCTTACTAACAGAGCAGTGGCAGTTACTGCCTTCATGCAAGGTGGCAATCCTCTAGCCACAAGGTCTAGTTGCTGACTATAGTATCCTGCAGGCCTATTTAGGTCTCCATGGTTTTGTTTCAGAATGTCTAAGGTGTTTCCTTGATTTTCATTAACAAACAGTGAAAATGGAATATTATAATTTGGCTATCCCAAAGATGGAGCATCTATAAAGTCAATATTGCTTCGAATATTGACTGATCTTCCTCAGTCAATTCCAAGGGGCCTGGCTTATCTTGTTTTATAAATATAGAAAGTTCAAGTTCTTAAATAAGTTTGGAATCATATTTCTAGAGTATTCTGCCAGCCCCCCAAATCCTCTCAGTTGTTTCTTAGTTTTGGGAGTAAGGAAGGCCAGTATTTCTTTTATCCTATTCATGTGGATACAAAGACCTTCCTTTGATGTTAGATTACTCAAATATCTTACTTGTTTTTGACAAAAGTGAACAGTTTTTTTGAGAACTGTGTTTCTTTAAGGCTAGTTTTAGTAATAAGTGAATCCCATCTTCTACGAAGGCATGCCTACCCTCTGAACAGAGAAGCAAATTATCTACATATTGCATTAGAATGTATTTCTTCATAAAGTCAATATCTGAGAGATCTGCTTTTAGTATTGGTATAAAGTAAGTTGAGCTCTCAGTGTATCCTTGAGGCATGACTGTCTATAGGTATTGTCTGTCTTCCCAAGTGAAGGTGAAGATAAATTGTGTTTATCCACATAAATACTAAATAATGCACTACATAGGCCTATTATAGTAAAGAATTCACCTTTGTTAAGGATGGTAATCAAAATTATATGGAGGTTTGGCACTACTGGATGAGGAATGCCTGTTGTTAATTTCTCTCAGATCCTGTACAAACATCCATTCTCTATCATTTGGTTTTCTTACGGGAAGGATTGCAGTATTACATGGGCTTGTACAGGGAATATTCAGATCCCTTTTTACATAGTCTAGAACTATAGACTTATTCTTTCATAATTCTCTTCTAATTATAGGTCTTATTCCTTCTAAAGCCTCTGGTTTGAGAGTATTGTTTAAGGTTTGGAAGAGGTTTTAATGAGTCTATTTGAATTTTGATTGAGGTAGGTGAGATCGTTTTTCTGGTATTAGTGTAAAACTTTGACCACAGTTGATCAGGTTCTGTCTTTAGCAGTTTTTATAATTCTTCATCACTCAATAATTCAGTGTCCTCTATGGCAATATAAATTGCAATTTTTGAATTAAGAGGATCAGATTCTGAAAAACTTATTGTATCTAATAATTCAATTTTGTCTTCTAATTCTCAATACATTTCCCCCTTTTGGGAAAAGAAGAAATCTCTTCCTATCCAATGGATGGAAGCTGAGGGAAATGAGAAAAAGAGAGGTATCTTGTAAAGAACTAGACTGAAAAGCCCAGGCTGAGATTTACATCCTGATTTGAATTGTTTGCCTGCTCTGAGAAATGATGCCTTGTGGTTACGTGGGTTTTTTTTTATAACTAATGTAGCTCCAGTTTCAATAAGCACTTGTATTTGTTCGATTTAGAATAATTTCTATTTCTCTCACAGTATTAGTAAAGAGGGGGAAAAAAGGTTCTTTTTTTTTTTTGCCCATTTTTCCCTGTTTTAGTTTCTGGCTTTTCTTTTCTTTCTTCCTTCCTTCCTTTCTTTCTTTCTTTCTTCTTTCTTTCTTTCTCTTTCTTTCTTTCCTTTCTTTCCTTCCTTCCTTCCTTCTTTTGCTTGCTTTCCTTCCTTCCTTCCTTTCTTCCTTTCTTCCTTCCTTTCTTTCTTTCTCTTTCTTTCTTTCTTTCTTTCTTTCTTTCTTTCTTTCTTTCTTTCTTTCTTTCTTTCTTTCTTTCTTTCTTTCTTTCTTTCTCTTTCTTTCTTTTTCTTTCTTCTTTTCTTTCTTCCTTTTTTTTTTGAGATGGAGTTTTGCTCTTGCTGCCCAGACTGGAGTGCAATGGTGCAATCTTGGCTCACCGCAACCTCTGCCTCCCGGGTTCCAGTGATTCTCCTGCCTCAGCCTCCGGAATAGCTGAGATTACAGGCATGTGCCACTATACCTGGGTAATCCTATATTTTTAATAGAGACAGTGTTTCTCCATGTCAGTCAGACTGGTCTCAAATTCCCGATCTCAGGTGATCCACCCATTTCAGCCTCCCTAACTGCTGGGATTACAGGCGTGAGCCATAGTGCCCTGCCAGTTTCTGGCAATTTTTCTTAAAGTAATGAGGTTTCTTGCAATAATTACACAGCAGAGGGTGAGGTCCGTTCTAAAGTTCATCGGAGTATTTTGGAGGTCCAGACAGGGTGAATAGTTGTTTCAATTGCAAATTTATAGTCTTATTAGCTATATCCTTTTGTTTTGCTTCTCTTTCTCTTCTTTAGTTAAGGTACAAGATAAATGATTAGCCATATTAACCAAATAAGAAGTTTGAGAAGTAGCCCAATTAGGGCATTGTCTTTTTACTATTAGTGCCAATTCTTCATCTAACTCATTTAAGACAATAAAAATTGAGGTATGTATCACTTGGATCATTAGCATACCTCTCTTTAGATAATCCTGAATATGATTTAAATATGTTTTCAAATCTTGCAAAATATGTCATTACAGACTCATTTGAACTTTGTTGATATTGTTTATTTTATTCCAGTTAACCACTCTTCGGAAAGCTAAATGGATGGTTTGGAGCAAAGCCTTTGCAGCCTTATGGGTAGGTCTGCAGTCTTCTACTGAAAACTTATGAGAGTCCTTCAAAGGGTTCCTCCAATTTGTCTTAGCTATCCAATTTTTAGCTTTACTTTTTGACATTAATATGTAGACTAGTTGATACAAATAAGAAAAATCAGGGTCATAGCTTAAATATTTTGTTCAAATTCCCTGGAAAATCCAATAGGATCATGGTGGGGAATCAGGAAATTTTAAAATTATGACTTTAATTTCTACTTTTGACCATGCTTGATAAACTAAAACAGGTCATTCACTACCATATACTGGCTGTCACATAATGGAACTAAAATAGCAGGAGTAGGAGGAAGGGAAAGAGGAGGAAAAGAAGGCAAGTCTGGGTAAGGTAGTTCAGACAAGGGGGTTTACAGACATGGGGAAGCTGAAGGAAGAGAAGCAGCTTCAGAAGTTTTTCTTAATTCATAAGTGGCTTTAGAGAGCTTTCTATTTTCTTCCTTTAGAGAAACAACTTCATCAGTGTCTTTTGGGTGCTTCTAAGTATCATTGGAGGTAACTCTCCCAAGTATTTTAATTTTAGATTTGGATTTGTCTAATTGTGCACACAAATAAATTAATTTAGGTACTTCAATGATACCCTATTTTGGCCATTGTAGTTTGTGGTCTTCACAGGTTAAATGAAACTGTTTCTGTAGTCATTAAGAGGAGGTGGCACCACAGTTGCACGTGAATCCAACTAGAATTTCTAAATGTAGATCTCTCCTTAAGGAGGAAGACTCAGTGTTAGGTGGGAAATTGCTCATAATTTGGGCTCTTCTTTTAAGTAAACAAAGGCCGAAAGGTAAAGATGTTTTGGAGTTGGTGTGCTACTTAATGAGTTTTACTCCTTGATATGTCACCCACAAGTCACTTCTTCCTTCTTATGCATATCAGAGAAACTCAGTAATCCTAGGCATTTAAGGCAATAGGAGATCAGCCTTTTGTATGTGCCCACTGGGTTAAGCCAGAGTCCCTGTATGTTCTTCTTCTGGGATTTTCTCTAGGGCCATTGCACATCATGAGCAATGAGCTCAAAAATTCCTGCAAGACCTTAGTCACCTAAGGTGCCTTTTGGTTGGAAGGAACAGTGTCTTTATCTTCAGTATTTGTCTTTGTCCTTAAAGAAAGCTTTCCACTGGTGTTAGTCACTGAATAAAGGACTTTAGATATACCAAATTAACCAAACTTCAGAGTTTAGACATTCAGAAAAAGAGACTGGACAGGGAAAATGTGGCACATATACACCACGGAATACTATGCAGCCATAAAAAACGATGGGTTCCTGTCCTTTGTAGGGACATGGATGAACTTGGAAACCATCATTCTCAGCAAACTGACACAAGAACAGAAAATCAAACACCACATGTTCTCACTCATAGGTGGGTGTTGAACAATGAGAACACATGGACACAAGGAGGGGAGCACCACACACTGGGGTCTGTAGGGGGGAACTATAGGAGGGACAGCAGAGGGTGGGGAGTTGGGGAGGGATAACATTGGGAGAAATGCCAGATATAGGTGATGGGGAGGAAGGCAGCAAACCACATTGCCATGTGTGTACCTATGCAACAATCTTGCATGTTCTTCACATGTACCCCAAAACCTAAAATGCAATAAAATATATATTAAAAAAAAAGAAAGAAAAAGAGACTGTTTTCCTCCCTGACCAAAGTTTGAACAAGAGAAAATGCTGGACAAATTCTAACAAGTAGTTCTACAAACAACCATTCATCTCAAATCAAAGTGAAAATCACACATTTGCAGACATGAGAATCTCTAGAAAACACAAGTGAAACTCATATCTTTTTTTTTTTTTTTTTTTGAGACGAAGTCTCACTCTGTAGCCTAGGCTCCCAGGCTGGAGTATAATGGTGCAATCTCAGCTCACTACAACCTCTGGCTCCCTGGTTCAAGCGATTCTCCTGCCTCAGCCTCCTGAGGAGCTGGGATTACAGGCACCCACCACCACATCCAACTGATTTTTGTATTTTCAGTAGAGATGGGGTTTCACTATGTTTGCCAGGCTGGTCTCGATCTCTTGACCTCATGATCCACCTGCCTCAGCTTCCCAAACTGTTGGGATTATAGGCGTGAGCCACCACGCCCAGTGAAACTTATATCTTTTAAAGTAGAACTTCAATTCCAGCTCCATCAACTGTAGAATTGGTTCACTTGAACAAAGTCTGACTCTCAGTCAAAATTCAGAGATTTGAAACTCAAGAAGAGCCTCACCATAGACTGCTGACAGCTCCAGCAAGGTTGGGTGAACAAAAATTGTTTTGCTGGTACCAAGGCCTGGATCATGGGGAAAATGGCAGGGGTCACTGGCTGCTCACTTTAGGTCTCATCTGAGTCACCAAAATGTCAATCAAAAATAATCAAAAGGGTCAGAATCTAGTTTAAAGCTAGTTTATTCAAGTGGAAAGTTTGAGGAGCCTGCCCAGGAAGCAGATTCCAAAGAATGAAAGGTAGAGTTTGGAAGTGTAAAAGTTCAGGATCCTTTGTCTAGGCAAAGCTCTGGGAAGCCTAACAGAATTTCAGCATCTTTCTGTATAAGCTTTAATGCATAGTTAAAATAATCTGATTTGTTGAGACAATCTTTTTCTTTTGGGAAAGGTATATTTAACATCCTACACTGAAGATATACTAGTCACAGGGTCTTTTTGGCATCTGGCCTGAATTAGGTACAGAACAAGGAAGGAGTTAATCTATGACAAAGGCCAGTGATTAGAAGGAAAGGAGATCTCCTAGTCATTTATAGAACAAGACCAATGCGGAAGAGTGTTGATCTATAAGAAGCAGAAGTTGCGAACATACTGTGTGACTCAGTTTCCAGGGCTTCATGTCTTCCTTGGCCTAATAAATTTAGAAGGTCTTGAAATTTTCCTTTTTTTTTTTACAATTATAATCTAAACAACTGAGAATTTTGGTTAACTACTAAGTCATAATAGTGACTGTGCTGAATAGATTTGCTCAAGCTATAAAGATTTCAAACAAAGCAACTATTAATAATTTTTTGAAATTAATCATCATATTGTTACTCTTTTATGAGCATACAACTTCACAGGTTAGAAAAAGAGAAATAGATACATCTGAAGATATAAGAAGAAATGAAATAACAAAATTCAGAAAAGAGAAAAAGCAATCAAAGATAGGAAAAGTAAGAATAAAAACAAAAGTTGGGTATTTGACGATTAATACAAGAGACATAGCTCCAGCTAGACTGGTATAGAAAAAAAGAGAGAGAAAGAAGGCATAAATAAGCACTAGATATGAAAATAAGACACAACCAGAGATACATGAAAGACTAAAACATAGGAAATAAATTCAATTGACAAATTTATACCAATAAACTGAAGCCTTTGATGATTCGTATGTCAACCTAGAAGGAAGAGACTGAGGAAAATATAGTTTAAAGAGTTCTTGGCCAGGTGCAATGGCTCATCCGTGTAATCGCAGCATTTTGGGAGGCCAAGGCAGGAGGATCACCAGAGGTCGGGAGTTCAAGACCAGCCTGACCAACATGGAGAAACCCCGTCTCTACTAAAAATGCAAAATTAGCTGGTGTGGTGGTGCATGCCTGTAATCTCAGCTACTCGGGAGACTAAGGCAGGAGAATCACTTGAACCTGGGAGGTGGAGGTTGCGGTGAGCCGAGATCGCGCCATTGTACTCCAGCCTGGGCAACAAGAGCAAAACTGGGTCTCAAAACAAAAAAACAAAAAACTAGTTCTCCTGAGCCTGAGGACAGCTGCCCAAGACACTTCCAAGTTGCCTCGGGGAACGCTCTGTCAGCCTGTGTTACAAGCAAGTTTTTAAAGGAAAAAGGGAACAAGGAGTGGGCTGTTATAAAATTGTCTTCAGGAATTCTCATCTGTTTACAGAGGTAACATTGATTAGTGATGGTTGAACATCAGGGTATGAGTTATGGTATTCAGCGCATGGCTTCTTGGTGTCAGTGAACCTAGAGTCCATTTGGGAAGTTGCTTCAAGAGGTAATTATTTAACTCAAGGGGGAGTGAGTGATAGGACTGCTGTCTCATTCCTATGCCTTCTGGACTTGATAATTTAAAGGGGGCTTGCATTACACAGATGAGACCTATTTTTCTCTTTTTATCCACACTTAGAAAGATATTTTATCAAAAATCACTCAAGAAGAAACAAATATTAAGTAGTCTTGTAACCACTGAAGGATTTGGAACAGCAATTTAAGACTTATCATAAGAAAGCAATATCCCCAACCAACTTTCAGGGTAAATTCCAAAAATTTTCAAGGAAGAGGTAATTCCAATCTCATAAAAACTTTCTCAGAGACTAGACATAGAGGGAATACTTGAAAATTTATTTTGAGTTTTCAATTTTATTTTATCAGTATAATCTCATACCAATAGCAGATAAGGACATTATAAGAAATCAAAGTAGAATTTTGGGGAGTTTAGTAGATTTGATGGTGGGAAGACAAGAAACATTTCTGATTGTGCTGTTTTCTCATTGAAATAAAAAGCAAGTCAGTACCTAATATTCTCAAAACAGAGAAAACTTCGAAGTTTTGGATTCTGGGAAGTAAAGAGTAATTATAAATAGTAATTAATAGTAGATTTGCAACTCTGTCCCTATCTCCTAGTTTTGACTTCAGTTAGATCCCTGGGAACATACCACTAGAATTTAATGACGTCAGGATAAATACGGGTGTTCCCTTGTAATGATTTCTTATCTAAAACATCCTTTTAGCAGGACATACATGACCTTTTCTTTAAAAAACCCAAACTTTATGACTTTCTGAACCATTAATATCCTTGAGAGACATTAAAATTAAATAACTGATTTATGCTGCACATAGCTATTCACTTCAAATCCAAAATTCATTCCAATGTGCGGGGTGGGATGGGGACTTCCGAGACATCAATGTGTCATGCATTTCTACTGCTTCTTTTGTTAATCATTAGAAAGCTTAGTACTAGGTAAGACTTCTGAGTTACATGAATTGAAAATTCATTCCTTTGTGATAGAGAAAACTCAATACAACACAGATGCCATTTTTCTCTCGGTGAATAAATTTAATGCTATGATAATGAAAGTACCAGTTGTACATGTGGGATATTATAAAATATCTGCTTGGTCTTTGACCACATTCCCTGGTATACAAATCTTAAAATACCTAGAATCTCTATGCTAATTTTGTATGCTAGTGAGTTACCTGCTGTATGCTAGTGAGTATACTACCTGTATGCTAATGAGTTAGCTCCCAGGTAGCTTCAGGATAGGGGTGGTCACCAGAAAGACCAATGCATGATTAACGGGTTGGAACTTCCAACCTCACCCCAACTCTGGGGAGAGGAGAAATGCTAAAGGTTAAGATGATTACCAATGGTGAATGATTTCATGAATTATGCCTATGTAATGAAGCTTCCGTTAAAAAAAACCAAAAGGACTGGGTTCTGAGAGCTTCCAGATAGCTGAACAGATTCCCGGACGGTGGTGTGCTGGGGAGGGAATGGAAGCTCTGTGCCTTTCCCTTATACCTTGCCATATGTATCTCCTCGTTTATATCCTTTGTGATATACTTTCATTAAACCAGTAAACTTTATTATAATTTCCCTGAGTTCTGTGAGCCACTCTAGCAAATTAGTCAAACCCAAGGAGGAGGTCATAGGAAGCCAGTTTAAAGCTATTTGGCCAGAAGTGCAGGTAAAATAGCCTGTGGCAGCTTTCAACTGGCATTGAAAGTGGCAGGAGGGACAGTTTTGGGGACTGAGACCTCAATATGTGGGATCTGATGCTATCCTCACGTAGCTAGTATCAGAATTGGGTTTAATTAGAGGACATCCAGCTTCTGTCTGCTGTAGTATTGATTGCTTGCTTGCTGCTGAAGAGAAATCCCTACCTATCTGGTGTCAGAAGCAAGTTGTGAGAGTATAGTGGGAGAAATAGGGTTTGTTTTTTCAACAAGGGAAGTTCATGTTGGGGGAAAGTGGACAGGTTCTGAACTTCAATGTAAAAAATACTCAAGTCCAGTAAAATTAGCTAAAATTTCCAGAAAAAAAAGACAAACAAATGGACTTGGTCTACCAGGTATTGGAATGTAAAACAAAACTACATTAGTCTTGGCACAGTGGCTCACACCTGTAATCCCCGCACTTTGGGAAGCCGAGGTGGGAGGATCACTTGAGGTTAGCAGTTTGAGATCGATCTGGCCAACATGATGAAACCCCATCTCTACTAAAAACACAAAACATTAGCCAGGTGTGATGGCATGCATCTGTAATCCCAGCTACTCAGGAGGCTGAGGCAGGAGAATTACTTGAACCCTGGAGGTGAGGTTGCATGTGAGCCCATCTCATGCCACTTCACTCCAGCCTGGGTGAAAGAGCAAGACTCTGTCACAAGAAACAAAACAAAACACTACATTAATTAAGACTGTCTGGTAATATATTAGTCAGGAGAGGTTAGGTTGTGCTGCAATAACAAACCACATCAGAGAAGTCTAAAAAACAGATATTTAGCTCTTATACATAATATCTTCCATGAGTTAGCCAGAGGCTCTTCTCATTGCAATCACACAGAGACCTAGCCGGCAAAGCAACTACCAGGTAAGTAATTCTAGTTGCTGTGCCAAAGGACAAAAATCTCAGGAATATCTGAAAATGGTAATAAATGGTATTTAGTAAAGTGTGGTTGAATGAATTATGAAATGCATATTGTGTGCATTTCCATTTTTTTAAGTTTTTCTTTGTTTCCCTCAGAAACATTTAACTTTTGTCTTTATGTGAATATTGACATTTTTGTCCAGTTTATTTCTTAATATTTTATCTGTTAATGTCATAAACTGGGTAGTTATTCCTATTGTGTTGTCTATCCATTCCTGTTGGTATACATGAAGGCTATTCTTTTCTGTATATTAACTTTGTACCTGTGTGTCTTAGTTCATTATTGTGTGATTGTAATAAACATTGGACCATTGGATTTTTCAGGTACACAACTTTTAAAATGCAAATGTGATAATTTGCCACTTCCTTTCTAATTATTATAACAATATTTTCTTTATGTCATTTAAATGTATCAGTGAGGACCTCCAGAATAATGTTATAAAATTATGGTGCTGATGTATTGTCTTGATATTAGTAAATTCGTAGGATTTTTTCCCCCACTAAACATGAAGTCAATGTTTGGAGTGAGATTGATTATTTTAGCGCATAAAGAAATTCCTCCAATTTCTGTTAGCAGTAGTTAAATTCAATTATACTAAAATGTTTACTGAACCTAAGAATTATCCTATGATTTTTCACCTTAGGTCTATTAAAATGGTTAATTATATTAATATGCTTTCTGATATTAAAGGATGATGTCATTCCTGAAATTAACTCCCCTTGGTCATAGCATGTCAATTTTTAATGTGCTGCTGATTTTTTTTTTTGCTGATTTTTTTAATGTGCTGCTGGTAATATCTGATTTAGAATTTCTGCATAGTGAGAAATTTAGTGTGTGTGGTTTTCTGTCAGGTTTTAGGTTCAATCTTATGCTACTTCATCAAAATAATTTGAGAGTTATTTTTCTTCTCTATGCTCTGTAATATCATCATAGTTATTTGATCTTTATAGGCATGGTAGAAATTTCCTATGAATGCCATTGACCTGGCTGTGCTTTATGAAGAAAAAACTTTATATATTTGTTATTGGTCTAATTACATTCATTAGAGTTCATTTCGGTAGGTTACATTTTCTTAAAGAAGTATAAATTTCATTTAAGTTTTAAATTTATTTGCATAGAATAAAGGAAAATAGTTTTGTAGGCTTATTTTAATTATTTACTTAAATTATGTCTGTGATCATTTTTATTCTACCATTTCTTATTATTTTTTTGAATTGAACCTCCTTTCCTTTAGGATTTTGTAGGTGTTAGTTCTTATGGAAAAGTCTATAAATGGTTTGATATTTTTGCCAGCTGCCTGAGGGCCCCTCATCTCTGAAGCCTGATTCTTTCTGAGATCTGCGTCCTCCACATGTGCACCTCTTCCACCTGACCCCGCTGAAAAGTCCTGTCTGAAGTTTGAGATTCCAGGTTTCTCTGAGTTTCATTGGAAATGGAATATGCATTTCTGTGTCTTAATCTCTTGATGATTAAGTAGTTTCCAATCAAAAAGATGTAAATTTCAACTTCATGCTACCACATTCAGACTGTAAATATTGCTTCATATTTTGATATTTTGCTTTTAGACATTTGAATGGAATTTATTTCCAGTCATTTACATAGTTGAAGGACAAGAGACTTTATGTTATAATGTGTCATGACCATAATGTTTATATGATAGGTATAGGGATAAGTAAAATTTAAGCCTATGTTTTTTCATGTTAACATTGAAGATAAACTGGAATAGCAACAAATGAATCTATATCATCTTCTCTTACCTAGTTTTATGCCTAAAAGTCTTTGGTGGGTTACTTAACAAAGATTTTTGTGAATTTCAAATATGATGATGTATGAGAAAGTGTCTTGGGAACTGCAAAGCACGGTAAAAATGTAAGACTTATTATTAGTCATATATATATATATTGTAAGGAGAAAGAGAAAGACTAAAATAAGGTAGCCAGTCTTGATCTTGAGAAGTAAGACCAGCACTGGGGCTGAATACCAAATGAACTGCTTTTGTGGAAAGACAGACCAGTAAGCTTCTGACTCTGCAATGCCAGTATCATTGAATATGCTTTTTAAAAGCTAATGAAATAATCTAAATTTAAAAATATAGCTTAGGATTCTTAGGATTCTACTAAAAAGGAGCTATTCTGACCAATGCCTTGATTGCAGGGGGAAGGTTGACATGACATCTTGAGTTTACATTATATGTTTAGTTTACAGACCGTTTTACTACTCAAAATACTCCAAACAAGCTTTCCAAAGGAGTTATTTTCACTAAGGGGGGGCATGGCAGCAACCAGTTACATCATTTTTAAGGAGACATTTTTAGCTTGAGGATTTTTATAAAGTCTTAATATAGAAAATTAATTTCAAAGAAATGAAGCTAAAATCTGTGTGTATGAGAAAAGTATTCCTGACAGAGAGAAGTGGGATAAAGAAATAATTCTTTTTCATTGGATGGCTTGACAATAGTTTGGGTTTCAAAGACTAAGAAGCCATAACAGTGACTAAAGTAAATGGTGCCATGTGGAGCCTTCGGGGACTCTGGGGTCGGAGGCATGTGTGTACCCAGGCACCCGTTCCACGGTGTGTGCACCAACCGCTGAGTCTCTAGCCAGAGTTTGTTCTATTTTAAATAGCTATTCTAACTACTTTAAGATGTGGGTTTCAGGGCAAAAAGGATAACCAAATCCAATCGAAACAATACTTTCCTTCAAGCACTATCTGTAAAGCGAGTTGGATTGGGCCTCTCTCTGAGGAAGGTAGGTGATTTACTATCTAGTTTCAAAACTTTACTTGTGACCCCCATCTGGACTCTGCTCAGTATACACCCTTGTCTTTTCCATCCACAGTGTACTGCTTTCTATGAGACAGAATATATTTATTTTTCTAGAAATGAACTAATTTGTTGTTATTGATTCACAAGAAATAAATACAGGAATGTGTTTGCAAACAAAAGAGGAATCAATGGGAATTCATTGCAATTAGGTTCTATAACGTGTTCGGTGCTGTGCAATTCAAGTGCTTATCATTTTGAAGATTTGTACTGTCCTGTATTTTTCTTTCTTTCCTTTCTTTTTTCTTTTTTTGAGACAGAGTCTCACTCTGTCACCCAGGCTGAAGTGCAAGGGCACAATCTCGACTCACTGCAACCTCCACCTCCCGGGTTTAAGCGATTCTCCTGCCTCAGCCTCCCAAGTAGCTGGGACTACAGGCGTGCGCCACCACACCCAGCTAATATTTTTGTATTTTAAGTAGAGATGGGGTTTTTGCCATGTTGGCCAGGCTGGTCTCGAACTCCTCACCTCAGGTAATCCACCTGCCTCAGCCTCCCAAACTACTGGTATTATAGGCAGGAGCCACCACACCTGGCCTTAGTTTTTTATTTACTTGCTTTCTCATATTTAAACCTAGTGAGTATATAGGACTTACATGTCGTTCTGAAATGAAACACCTGGGAGAAAGAGAGAGAGAGAGTCTGACTTCCTTGCAGCCAGTCCTGTGGAAGAATAGAAGGCCTTACAGGCATAGTTTACCTCACCTGATTGGTGAATAAAATCCATGAATAAAGGAAAAAAAAAAAAACTACTGTATCTGGTGCCCAACAGGCACACAGTGAACACACTATTTCATCAATTTCGAACTGTGTGAAATTTCACATTTAATGCCCTAAAATCAGGGTGCATCTTTCAATTGATGGCTCTTACAGTAGTAATAGGCAGCATATTTTCTCTTAGAGGTACATAAAATAAGTGTGCACCCAGCCACCAATGAAGTCTTAAAGTTGATTAACAATCACAGTTGTTAAGTAAATGAAGATTGTGAGGTAAGGCCCCGAATCAACCATGAGACATGCCAATTCGTCTTCCAGGAGATGAAACCCTTCATCTTCCAGGAGATGATTCCTTAAATTTAGGAATCAGTATTTCAATTTGATGTCTGATTTGTGAATAAGAACATCAGATTCAAAATAGACAAAGGCCTTGATAAAGACAAAGGTCTCATGAGAACTTCACACAGAGGAACAGACAGATGTCTGTGTCTATGGTTTTCATCAGCAAGTGAGATGGAAGATAATGTAACTTGTAGTGAAAAAGATGGGGTTTATATAAATAACCTGAGTATTTTAAGACATGCACCCACTCTCACTTTGGTTTTTAAAGCTCATCTTAGAGAGGTGTTTGCTTTTAGCCTATAATATACATATAGTTGTTTTGCCTTACCCTCGTTTTTCGTGCACGTGGTTTAAGTCCTCCCTTCTTTGGCCTTGTGTCCTGGTAGGCACTGATACCTAAAATTACCACCACATTGCTCCTTTCTGTTTATCCTGTCCATGTAAATCTAAACTGCAGACTAAACTCAGTTGCAAGGATTAGTTACAAATGTGTCGCAGAAAGCTGTACAAGCACAAGAAGTCACAGTGGAACTGCTCTCACTTTCTTCTATTAGGCTTGGCATGCAGGGAGTGGTGGCAACACGTGCTTTCCTGTGGCCCAGTCTCTGAATCTGGCCAGAGGTCTGACCACCAGCATCTCCCGCTTATGGGCACCAGGTACTATAATAAATATTAGGAAAGGAAAACAAATGGATCCCTTTTCTCTGCACATGTTTGGGGTGTATACAGCTCCCACACTCCCAGGACTGAGGAAGAGTCTACACATGAGTTTATAAAGCAGCCCTGCCTGGCATTTGGGGGATGGAGGCAAGTCTTGCGACCATCTGTGAGATAAAGATATATAAACTTTTACTTTGCAAATGCCTTTATGTTAATTTCCTGTATTACATTTATAGGGTATAATACACATGACATATTTCTACTGTACATACAATATAAGCATTCATTGCAGAGTCAACATTTTTCACAGGCACTGTTAACTCTGCAATGTCAGGATGCAAATCATGTCACACACTGTTGCATACAAATATTGCTCCCATTTAGGATGTCACATACATGTATGTATTATTTTTTTTTTACAAATGCAATATATAGAAAGCATTCAAGTACTTATTTAAAAAGGAACCACGAGGTTTTTGTATAGAAAGTGATGGAGCATGTTCAGCAAATTGCAGTGCTAAGCTCTAAAAGCAGCTCTGTGGGAAGATTTCTGTTAATATTCTCCATGTGTCTGCCAGGATATATAGTTAGATCTACAATGATTAGTTATTGCAGCTTCTAAAATGATTGCCAGAATCATTACAGTTCTATTAAACTTAATTTGAATCTCCAAATAATCTTTCTTGTGCTTTTTTTAAACAAATTATACTGAAGTTATATATAACATGGCTGGAAGGAAGCTATGAAGTCTAGGGCAGTCTAGTGCAGGCTTACTGGTTTAAAAGCAGGCCTGTGTAAATGCGGGTAAAGAGACTTTAGATTCAAGCCAGGTTTGCTGGGAGGTTCTTTGAGGTTTATAAATGTGGGCCAAATATTGAGGAAATCAGTGCTGAGGTTTGGATTGGACGGAGCCCAGTGAGTTCATAGTCTAGAATGGGAACAATATAGAATGTGATAGTTTTACATGGTTTCCATCCAGGACAAGGTATGACTTCAAACTGCAAACTGCCAGGAGCCAAATCAAAGAAAGGATTTCATAAAACCATCATGGGCTTGGCAAAACTTCCCAGCAGAAGGTGAGCAGAGTGCCTGTCACCAGGGTCCACAGGGGCTTACCACGTGCAGGGAGGGGTAGAGTTTTCTGTTGCTTTCATTCCTGTGTGGGATTTCAGCCAGAAAATAGAAATGTTCTTCTGGACTGTCACAATGTACTTAAGTAAACATTGTTTTTGTCCCCTTGTTCCATTGCTAACGTGGCTGCAGTCAGAATATGCACATGCCAGAGGTCTGGTGTCGAGGACAGGCAAGCAAAAGACAGCTGGACAGGGCAAGAGGAGCTGCCTGCCACGGAAGAGCTGCCTCCCTTAAGGTGGAGGTTTGCAATCTAAATCAATGATCTATATGTATTTTTTAATGAAAAAACACTATTGAAATATTTCTAAGCATTTTGTGAATTTATGTATATAAATTTTTGTGAATATTCTCTTGTACAGCATGTTTTTGTATACTCTACATTTTAAATAGAATAGAAATGTATAAAGGTTATGGGACATGAGACCCCTCCAGGAGCCTGGATCCATGCTGCGTCTTGGGGGTTGGGGGCAAACTAGATGGAGCTGGACTGATCAATATTGCACAAAGGTGTCCCAATGGCAGATGCATGCACTACCCAAGGGAAAAAAAGTCAGTATGTCAGAAAGGTACCAGAACTTGTATGTTTATCTTTATCACAGCACTATTCACAATGGCAAAGATATGGAATCGAAGTATCCACCAATGGATGACTGGATAAGAAAATGTGGTATACATGCACCATGGAATACTATTCAGCTATAACAAAAAGAATGAAATCATGTCTTTGCAGCCACGAGGTTGGAATTGGAGGCCGTTATCTAAGTGAAATAACTCAGAAACAGAAAGTCAAAAGCCACACGTTGTGTCTTACAATTGAGAGCTAAATAATGGGTGCACGTAGATGTAGAGTGTGGAATGAAAGGCTTTGGAGGCTCAGAAAGGTGAGGGGTGGGAGGGAAATGGATGATGAGAAATTACTTTCTGGGTACAATGTACATTATTTGGGTGATGATACGCTAAAAGCCCTGACTTCACCACTATGCTATCTATGCATGTAACAAAATTACACTTGTACCCCATAAATTCATACGAATAGGCCCGCCCAGAGCAGTGGCTCACACCTGTAATCCCAGCACTTTGGGAGGCCAAGGCAAGTGGATCATCTGAAGTCAGGAGTTTGAGACCAGCCTGGCCAACATGGTGAAAGCCCATCTCTACTGAAAATACAAAAATTAGCCAGGCGTGGTGGTCCGCACCTGTAATCCCAGCTACTAGGGAGACTGACCAAGAGAATCGCTTGAACTTGGGAGGTGGAAGTTGCAGTGAGCCACAATCGCGCCATTGAGCTCCAGCCTGGGTGACAAGAGTGAAATGCTGTCTCAAAAATACGCAAATAAAAAAGAAATGTATAAAGATTAACAGTAAGATGAAACAACTATTTTCACCTGCAAATGTGGCTGCTGTTAGACGTGTTAGCACCTTCACTTTCTTGTTCTCTTGAGCTTGTATGATGAGAATTTTCTTGGATCTATGGTTTATTTCAGATTTTGGATAGGTTGAGTGTAGATAAGATCATCAGTAAGCTGTGGTCACACGTATGCAGTCTGCAGTGCATGGTGTGCGGTGCACCCAGTTAGAAGGGATGTGTCCTGCCACCTTGCAATAGTGTGGAAGTAAGTGGCACACACCAGTGTGAGGAGAGCCTAACCCACTTCTATTCTTAGGTAAAGATAGACATAAACAGTCAGGGAAGGTTTGAATACTTTCACCCAGCTCTCCATATTACACACCCTGGGGAAACACGTGCACCTCTTGGAGAACTCTCTTCTAACAATAAGATGACCATGGACTGTGATCTGACCACAGCAAGCATTGTTTTCTATGGCCAGTGTCCTGGTCAGTTTGGGCACTACAGTAAATTACCATTGCCTGGGTGGTTTATCAATAACAGAAATTCATTTCTGACGGTTCTGGAGGCTGGAAGCCTGAGACCAGAGTGTCTGCATGGTGGGTTCTGTGTGGTCCTTCTGAGTTGCGGGCGACAGCCCTTTCCCAGTGTCCTCACATGGCAGAGAGCGGAGTGAAGCAAGCTCTGTTGGGACCCTTAAAAGGGCACTGATCCCATTCATAGGGGCTCAGCTCAAATCACCTCATTTAATCCTAATCACCTTCCAAACACCTCACCTCCATGAGGGTGAAGGGTTTCAATGTATGGATGTTGCAGTCACAAACATTCAGCCCATAACAGCAATGTTCTATATCATGTCTGAAGTGGATGCTTCAGAAATGAAGCAGGACGCTGAGAGTACTAGAAGAAAGGGCCCACCTTTGGGATGGGAGTTAACGGGAGCTTGTCTAAAAATCAGCAGCTTTGGAAATTCCTTCCTGAGTCCCCAAAGCTGAGTCAGGCTTCTCCTCTTGGGTCTCCCAGTACCCTCTGACCATCTCTATCAGATCATGTGTCTTCCTCCATCAGAACCATTTACTTAGCTCTCTCTGGTTGCACTGTGGGTTCCTCGAGGAAGGGAAAGGATTTTGCCTGTTCATTTCAGTATCCCTAGCATCTCACCTAAGGAAAAAATTAACAAGTTCCTACTGAGGGAGTGAATGAATGGAACAAAGCAATCAGTCAAAACTTCTCTCAGCTGACTGTACCAGTTCGGGGCCCAGATTCACCTCAGCTGGGGAGATGGGCCAGGAAGGAAGTTGGCAGGGTTGGCTATTAGGGTACACGTTAGGAATTAGAGGCCTCAGCCTGCTGTTCAGGCAGAAATCCCACTAGAATACGGACCACATGGGAACCATATCTCACCCAAAGATAGCTGCATTGTCCCATAATCCTCCTCAGTTGCCTTAGCCATCCTTCCCTCTATGAAAGGCCAAACACTTCCTCTGCAGATGCAGTTTTAAGGTCTCTTTCCTAAAATTGCTCCTACCCTCTAGAAGGCCATTGCTACGTCACTCCCACGTGGGAAGTGTGCAGCACCACTGGGGACTGGGAATGTGCTGGTGTCAAGGGTGTGGAGGCGAGGATGATGGAGTAGGTAGAGGGTTAAGAGGAGCATCTGGAAGTCTGCCTGAAGGCTGCAGGAATGGAGGAAAGCCGGGAACCAAAAGAGGCCAAGCCTCAAGGCTTTTCATACTTAAGAAAGTCAGGCAGAAAGCATCTGTGTGGGGGTGGGGAGAAGCCAAGAGAGTGGCCAGGGGTGACTTAGACTCTGCTCACTGGCCCCCACCCTGCCCTTCCATCACAGCGATCCTGGAACAGAGTCCTGGGACAGCTGAAACATTGCTGTGACCATCACAGAGAAGGCCATGGATGCCTTTATTTTCCCTAAGTTCTGTGTTCCTTCTTTATAGCTGACCTCCTCCAAAACATCGCATGAATAAAGACAGTGGCTGATGCAGCCAATTACACACAGCACTCTCACTAGATTCTGTCAGTTTGATTTTCCTGGAAATTAAAAAAATCTAAGAAATTTGGATGTTAGCTTTCTCAAGATAGCACGCCTCCTCTGATATAGTTTGGATATTTGTCCCCACCCAAATCTCATGTGGAATTGGAATCCCTGCTGGAGGTGGGGCTTGGTGGGAGGTGTTTGGATCATAGGGCGATCCTCATGGCTTGGTGCTGTCTTGGTGACAGTGAGTGAGTTCTCACCAGATCCGGTCATTTAAAAGTGCGTGGTGCCTCCTTCCCACTCTCCCACTTGCTCCTGCATTCATCACGCCTGCTCTGGCTTCATCTTCTGCCATGATCGCAAACTTCCTGAGGCCTCTGTAGCAGCCAAGCAGATGCCAACACCAAGCTTCCTGTAAAATCTGCAGAACCGTGAGCCAATTAAACTTCTCTTCTTTATAAATTACCCAGTCTCAGGTGTTTCTTTCCAGCAATGCAAGAATGACCTAATATGGAGCACTCTCCCTCTTCTGTCTTCATACAGTTAATGGAGTTCTGCCTACAGGATGCTTCAAGAAGAGACTTGTCCCCAGTTCTTGGAGAGAAAAGCCCAAGGCTCTCAACTTCTACAGAGGTGTGGGCTGTATGCCAGGGAAGCTTGATCCGGGCTTCGTCCCTGGAAGGCATTGGCAGTCAAGTGGAGCTGTGGTCCACTCTGTGGTCCATGGGTCTGTGAGCTGCTTAACCACAGGAGGTCACAGGGGCCAATAAGAGGGAGAAATTGAACTGGGAATTACTATGCAGGTGAGGAGTCTACATGTTGGCTAAAGTATTCAGAGAGAATTATGGGCACAGATATTGCCCAAGGAGTCCAACATGTCAGAGGGAGGAAGGAAGGGAGTGAGCTCTCTCATCTTGAGAGCTTTTTATTTTTTGTCATTAATAAGGGCATGATGACTCTTTCTGAAATTTCTGCTCAAGGGCCAAGAATGATAACATGCACCACTGTGAGCAGATGGCTCCAAGATAACATTCAGTGAAAGGGAACATTCCTGGGAACGATCAGGTTAATTCGGGGTACCAAGCACAGTACCACACAATTACATTATTAAGAAAAAAATGTAGGGTGACTTTTGCCTCCCCAGTTTCAATGCTTTCTTCTCTCTGGACACTTTCTCCACATGCCGACTTTACTCTTACCTTTGCCCGACTATGACCAACGTGTGGATGCTTTGCGTGTTGCTCTTCTGGCGAAGCAGGTCTTCCTTCATTTGCATTCACCTGGATTCACCAGTCTCCCTTTGTTCCACACGCCTGTGCTAATGACGGAGGATACGGACTTCAAATATACGACTCTTGCCCTCCAGTAGCTGTAGTCAAAGAGCAGGAGAAAGACACGTAAATAACAAAAGCTTTATGGAGTTATTGGGCCTAAAGGGGAAATTTCTACGCAGATAAGGAAGACTGGATTCTCTCACGGAGGGTCTCTCTAGTTCAGCACAGCTCTTGGGTCTGCCTGCCTTTTAAAAGTTTCATCTTCATTGCCACCACCTTAGACCAGCTCCAATCATTGTTTTCTGTGTTCCTGAATCACCCCCTAGGCAGTCTCTATATTTGTTCTTTCCCCACCATTCCAGCCTCCAAACTGCCATGTGTGGATGCAGATTTGACGATGTGTTCCTCTCGCTTACAATTCTCTATTTTCTTTCCACTGTTAAGGCTGAAATCCTACAAGGACTGATGTGACTGCCACATTTTCTATCTCAGCGTGGACCTTCTCTCCCTCCGTCCTCCCGCCTGCGAGCTTGCTTTCATTTTGTCAACTGGTTTCAGGGCCTTTGCAGAACTCCTCCACAGGCCCCAGGGTGTCATTAACTTTCACTGATTCTCCAGGTTTGGGGTTTGCGAGTCATTCCTTAGTGAAACTCCCCTGTGCTCCTCATGGGATTTCATGCCCTTGCTAAGTGTAATTACAGTGCCTTACATTTTCCTTCAGGGTACCATCACCACTTACTATTTAGATTTTGTGATTCTATGATGACTGTTTGTCTCTTTATAGAAAATAAAGTAAGGACTAGTATAATAAAGAAGGACTATTTTTTTTTCTTTTTTCCTTTTACAAAATATTTTATTCCTTTAATAGGCCTCTCGAGGACATAGTTTGTCTTTTATTGCAGAGGAAGTAGGTGTTCAACTTTACTTGCCCAGTGATTTACCCCCTCTTCTACTGGGAGGACAGAGAGATACACAGTCAAGGAGAGAACAAGTAGACCGATAAAGGCATGGCAGGCACTACACACACTTCCAATGAGAGACCCAAACATTTCAAAATCACATGAAGCTATCTTTTATCTCCAGATCATCTGGGATCTCCCCCACTGCCTTTGAGGCCCAGTGATGCTTCCCGACTGCCACTCAGGGGTACTGCCTGTATTGTGGACATGAGCAGTTGCATACCGGACCCTTTTTTGGTCTAATTTTGAAGGGTCCTGGTGGGTTGAGGGTGTTGCTGGCCTATCTACTCTATTATGCTATGTTGTTTATTTGGCTATATCAAGTGGGCAATTAATATAAACTTCTTATTAGTAAATTCCATTATTAGGGACTTCTTAGAGGGCACTGGGAATGGTGACTTCTCATAGGAAACTCAATCCCATGGGACTTATTTGAGAGTCCCTTGTCTAAGGATGTCAGGATGTAAAGAAGCAAGTTTTTGCTTGTATGGTTTGGGCTTTAATCTCCACTCCCCTTCACGTGGAACTTTTGACCTGTGACATGCAAAATGCGACTTCCCTTAGACTCCCAGAGGTCTTGTGTGTATAAATTGAAGGCCAAGTTTCACTTGAGAATTTACTAAGAAAACAACTTTGTGACTAAGAAGAAATGACCTCTCCAGAGACATGGTGGTGGTTACATTATGGACAAAATTATAAAGATAAACCGTGTGGTCAAGAAACTTAGCCAAATGCTGCTCCATTTGTATTGAATTTGTAAAGAGGTAATTTCATTTCTTAATCTGTATTTTCCAGCAGTAGGAGAAAGTTGGTGGGCACCTTTCACCCTTCCCTGTTCAGTGGTGAATGGCATTGCAGTGCCTGATGAGAAGATCTGACTGCAAGTTCTCCTGGATTGTAGAGAACAGTGACTTCTGTTCCTTTTGAAGGGAAATGGCACAATGCTATTTCAGTTAGAATTCCAGAGTGGTAAAAAGCATAAAAAAAGGGATAAGGTGCTAATTGACTTTAATCCTTAGGAGAGAGTCCACAAACTGTCAACTTCAAGCTTAGTAATGAGCTGCAGTTGTCTCCAGCCGGGAAAGCTGCTATGGCAGCCCTGTAGTACAGCACCACATGCTCTGTGCAGGGCTGTGCTCTGCCAGTCCCTGCAGGCTGACACCTTCACCCTGTCAGCACTGCAGTGGTGGAGGCTGTTGTTACCCTCCCGGGCTCCTCTACTGAGATGGGACATCCACCCCACACTCACTGCTGTGAGTGCTGGCTCCTGAAGAACTATCCCTTAGCCAATGGCATCACACTGCTGGGAAACATCTCCCCTAAAGTTAGCATACATGCCTTATTACAGGTAATACCACCTCCCCTCTCCACCTCCACCACCAAAGAGCCAAAGATCAGATCCTTTTTTCTTTTTTAAGATAGAGTCTTACTCTGTCACCCAGGCTGGAGTGCAGTGGCACAATTTTGGCTCACTGCAACCTCTGCCTCCAGAGTTTAAGCGATTCTCCTGCCTCAGCCTCCTGAGTAGCTGGGATTACAGGCACCCACCACCGCACCCAGCTCATTTTTGTATTTTTAGTAGAGACGAGGTTTCACCATGTTGGCCAGGCTGATCTCGAACTCCTAACCTCAGGTGATCTGCCCGCCTCAGCCTCCCAAACTGCTGGGATTACAGGTGTGAGCACTGTGCCCGGCCAAGACCACATTCTTAACAACCCTTTCCCCTGCCCTATCCTGCTTCCCTTGAACAGGACTTCCTTCAAAAATCAGACACACTCAAAACCATGCCCAGGCTCTACTTCTAGGGAGTCCAACTCAGGATGCCACTGGAGCATTTGCCCATGTCTGTGACCCTTGCTGGAGTCCATGTTTGAATGCTCTCCTCCCTGAGAGCTTCCACCCTCATCATTCCTACATGAGTATCTGTGCCTGGTACCTCACCAAGAACCCAGCCCTTCCACTAAGGGAGGAAGTCACAGACACCCACCTGTCTGAGAACCATCTGTAACCTTCCACCCCCGGAGAGCTCCAGAGAGCCATCAGTGATCCTCCA
>PVKP010034323.1:0-24328 GCA_004027715.1 Plecturocebus donacophilus
CTAGTAAATGATCTATATTTTTGCAGACTTTCCTCAAGCCATGTGATTCTGCAATGATGACATGATTTGATTTGGTGAATGATACTGGTGGTGTTGAAATTGAGCCTTTTCTTACATCTAATTTACGGAGTTAACTTGCCCTTTGTTTAAAATTGATATTTTTCCTGATTGAGTAACCACATCCCTTAACAGTGACAGTTCTAAGCTAGCTATAAGATATACACACCATGACTGTGAATTTAATTTAATCATTTTAATTTTTAAATTAAAGTGAACCTTTAGCACTGTCTTTTTCTCATAAGTGTCTACTGGAATGGTCAGTTTACACATTAATGCATATATTTTTAGAGTTTACAGTGAAAAATTTAGCTGACATAATGCTACAACACAAAATGCAAGGTCACCTGTCAGGAAAAAGGAAAACCCAGATGAATAACCTCAGGAGCAGATTTCTTAATGTTTGGTTTATTTCACATTTATTGAATACTTAAAACTGCCAGAGTGGGTGCAGGGCCTAAAAAGAACTTGGTAATAGGGATTTAGACAGAAAATTTTGACAGTTACATGACTGTATAAGGAAGTTCCAATTCAATATTTTGGAAATGTAAAATTTTTGCATGAAAGATGTATGATTTTCTTTTTCTACATAATTTGGAGTAATCAGCAGGTACCACTCTGCCTTGTTTAGTGGGCAGTTTCTCACAAAAGGTAAATTTGATTGAAAGATGACAGTGATTTTTTTCTCTCTTTCAAGAGGAATTTCTACCAGTTTTTAACTGATTAACCAGTTTTTGATAATTAATCAGTTACTTGAGCTTTCACAAAACAAATGCCTGCTTTAATAATGCCTCAAATCATAATGAAAATTTATTTCCATGTAGTCCCTCTTGACACAGACCAAATCCCCACCGAGACTTATCATAACATAAAGAAGCCTAAAACTTGTTTGTCCTTCACAAGATATGTAGGTTGCATGACACATTTATACTATTTGTTTTTTTTTTAAACTGGGATACACTATTAACTAAATGCTACTGAATTATCTGGTCAGATGGTTTGATGTTAGTAAGAAGTAATTACCTCTATATATTCACCGATACTGTCTATTGTGTTCAGATTACAAAGGTCTGCTTGCCCAGTGGAGGGCATTCTCTGCCACAGTGCAAAGGCTCAAGTACTAGCCTATTCCATATGCTGCATTCTCAAACATGACTTTCCACAAGAACTTCCTCTAACAAACTGTTCCAATACGACACGTCCTGCATAAAGCATTGGTAAAAAGTATTTTGTTACTCTATACAATTTATTCTCGCTTAGTCTAATTGAGTGAGAACTTAAACTTTATCTTTATTTTTCCAACTTAAAAGAATATCAGAATATTTTATGTCTTCAAGCAAGCTTTAAATTATTAATAACTCTAATCTTCTTGAATCTGTTCCAAGTTAATACTGTCTTAGGTATGCATGGTTCTGCTCCAGATAAACAAATATTGATGAAAGGTAAATGAAAAGTATTTTATAAGTTCATTTTTTTCTCATTGAAATAAAGGAATAGTTAAATTTATCAGTAAGAGATTAACGAGGCCTAAAACTTTTTTGTCTCTTAAAAGATACATAGGTAGCATGACCCATTGATACTATTTGTTTAAAAACAAATGTTATACACTGTTAATTAAATGCTAGCAGAATCATTTTTAAAAAATAAACATAAACTTTGACCCCATGCTGGAAAACCTATACTTGTAGATTTATTTAAAGTATAAAGCTTTATAAATCTTGAAGCAAATAAATCAGAAAGTCTTTAAATACAAATATTAGATATAGCTTTAGGATTTCTGCAGTTTTGGTGGGGGGGGTGCTTAATCAGTTATTTGAGCCTTCACAGGGTTAATTAATGCCGCTTTAATAACTCAAATCAAAATGAAAATTTATGTTTTCATGTGGTCCATTTTAACACAGATCAAATCATCACACTGAGATTTATCATAGCATGAATGTTTTCTGAATAAACTTTTATAAATACCTAATTTATATTGAGCTACATTTCATTTGTAATGTTGCTTTCATAATTTATTTGGCACATACTGATTTTCTGACAATATTTATTGAGTAGGAATATCATTATGAGTAGTTGAGATGTAGCCAGCATCTTTCCCTCTTCTCTTCTCAATAACCTTCCTTCCTCCTGTGAACTCATATCTTACACACACAAAAAAATGGGCTTTGCCTTTTTCCACAGGTAAGGATGAAATCTAACTTACATCAATCAGCCCAGTATACTCCTTTATCAAATGACTTTACTAAAGTTAACTCACAGTGTACAGGGAATTTTAGAAATTATGCTTTTTCTCTTCCTCTACATCACAGGGTTGAAGAAGTTAAACCCAGAATAGCTTTTGTTATTTGCTGCCATGAGGAATGTAAAGCTAAGGGGTTAGAGCCAAATAAAATCCTAGGGAAATTCAGCCAAATACCAATCACATTTATTGCCAAGCCAAATTTAACTCTTGGCACTGTTAATCATGTCAGATAATAATTTTTCTGGAATTTATTTTTCCAAGTTCAGTCAGATCTGCACTTATTTGTAAAGAAGTATACAACATATAGGGCTTTTATTACCAGGAGTGGGGTTACAGGTAATGGGCTAGAATAGTTTAAAAGAAAGAACTCTGTCATACGAAAAGGTAAAAATCTTTGTTTTACAGTTGCATAACAGTTGGTTTACTTTGGACTTCACAACATGTGCTACCAATATTGTTCAGTAATTGAAAAAGAAATAGGCAAGATGATGGATTCTATACTAAGAAATGATGAAATGTTTCTTTGATATTTGCTTTTGAAAGCAGACAGAAAAGAATGTTTTGTCAAGAGTGGCTCTTCTGTGATCTGTAATAAAAGTATGTTAAACTTAATTTGGAGGGCCCTCCATGTTTGGGAGAGTTGCATTACATAAAACAAACCAAAGAGAGGGCTGGCTATAAAATATTTAGAGATAAGAGATACAGTAGGGGAAACTATAAAGGAATAGGAAATTATAAAGGAAAATATAAAGGAATAGGAAATGTATGGCCTTCCCCTAGCATATTGTAAAGTATAATTTTTCTTATTGAAAAAGTATATAAACACATTATGGAAATAAAACTGAAATAAGGATTGAGAGGCAATAAGTATAAATATCCATTAATTCTCATTGTTTCTACTGGCTTCTGCAAAGATACAGATTATACATATGTATGTATGTAAAAAATTCTTCAAAATATGTCTTATATAAATGTTTCCCAACTAAAGATGAAAACAAAATAAATAATTTATTTTTCAAAACACTTTCATGTGACTAATTTTCATGTTTTCCAAATGTAATTAGCTGACACTCTTTTTATACGTGTGCCAAGTATTATCTTTCAACATGATATACAAACAATATTTTTTCTAAGCTGCTATGGTTACTGATCTTAGAAGGCCTCATTAAGAATCATTTTTAATAAAGAAATATAAAAAAAACTAAGTCCAATTTCCTTTTTAAAGTAATATTTAATTTCATTAATTCCCATTTACAAGTGGAATGGATGGGAATGATTTTAACTCTTCAGCAATATTTTTATGTTAATGAATGATATTTTGATGCAATATATATGGCAATAAACCTCCATATGTGTTACCCATTAGTACTGAATTTTTCAATAATGGAGATGTAGCACTAATAATCACTGCCTGTAAAATGAAGAACATTATTATTTGGGTAATTTTACCTATCTTGACTGAGTTGTAAATTCTTAACAAATAAATTCTAACAATTAGAGAATACTGATTTGATTTCCACCTTTTTAGTACGTTTATTTTATCCCAAAGCAAACATTAAACACATAATTTGCTAGGACAGGCCACCTTGTTGGTATTATGAAAGATTGGTGAGAGTAAGAAATAGTATCATTGGATATGCAAAATTGTGTGGTTATCTCTGCAAATTATTAGGAAAATGTTGAAAGGTTAAAAATCAAAACAAATTATAGTGGCAGTCCCCAAAACTATTTTAACATTATTTTGACATTGTGTAGTTTAGTCTCAAACAAAATCTTTTTTTTTCCCGTTCATAATAATCTCCCTCCCCTCAAATGTCTTTAAAAAATACATGAAACAGTTCGATAGCAAAAATCAAAGAGCACAAACTATTCTCAAAAACAGAAAAATCTCTAGTGCAGAAAGAAATCTCAAAGAGCAGATTCCTTTGCAGTCATTAATCAATGAGCTTGCAAATATTATGATTTCTCTCTCCTCTTTGGTGGACAGTCTACTCTATTCCACTCCCACTCCATTTTCTGTTCTTTTTTTAGAAGACCTTGACCGTTTCTTCTTCATACATGAGACCTGAATATTAGAATCCTCTATCCACCGCTGAAACCAGACAGTAATTAAGTTCCATGTTATGTAGGCTTGGATAGTGCAACTGGAGGACAGAACAGCAATTTTAGCTGCCAACACATTTACATTTCCAGTAATGGCATCAGGATTCTGATTCTGCGATCCAGCTAGGTGAAACCCAACAGTGACTACAGAAACAATTAAAGTCACAAGTCTACCCAAGATAAACACGACGGCCCACAGAGATATGCCTTTCTGGTACTTTTCATCACTAAAGTAAAACAGGCTGCACGTGTGGGAAAGTAATTCAACAAAATAATGCAGTACCAAAAGAAGAAGTCCCAAATGATTCAAGTACAAGAGATAAGCTCCAGTAATGTGAAAGAGATGAAGACCAATGTAGACAACTTGACGAGGGATGTCTTGTTTTTTGGTTTTCTGGAAGTAGAGTTCAGGAAAAGCATGAAACCAGTAAGCCAACTGGGATATGTAGAAAAACTTCATCTGAAATGTCATCATGCTATGGGGATAAGCCCTCCATATGAGAGTTGGGTCTGACAGGCAGTTTTCAGAGATTAAAATGAATGTGCCCCAAATACAAGAAAAAAAGTAGAACACACTAAACTGACCAGATTCGTTAAACTTGTTTTGTTTCGCTTTGGTGAACTGCATTCTCCTGTTAATTTTATCCAACACATACTCCTGAATTGTTGCATGAATAATGATTGCCACCAGCATGTAGAAGAAAACCGTGGCCAAATCTTTGACACCATAATAATAAAGGGACTTCGATCCCGTGGCTTGTTCCTCTGCTGCAGGGACGGCAACACTGTGCTGAAGAGTGAGAAACACGATGGATGCTTCTGCTGTTCCCTCGAACACAAGCCCCAGCAGGAAGAACATCCCCACGCAGGAGACGATGTCCGCATGATTCTGCAGGATGAATTCCTGACTCAGAACCGGGGGGTTCCTGGTGCCCTTCTTACGGAGCCCCATGGTGGCGCTTCCCGGATACTCACCGGCGAGCCGCAGCTGCCTCCCCCTGGCTGCTCCTTACAGCGGCGCCGCCGCGGTAGGAGCTCCGGGGACTCCACTTCCCATTCCGAAGTCAGTGCGGGGTCGCGGCGGCCGCCCAGAACAAAATAAACCAAAGGCCAAGGCCGAGCGGAGCGGAGCATGCGCACCAGGGGGACCGCGGAGGCAGGGAAGGAAATCGAGCGCCGCGCCCCTACCCGGCGCCAGGCCGGGAGCTGCGAGCGTGGATCTTCAACGTGGATCGTCGCTTCTTCAAACTAGTTGCCACCGCCAAGATGCTCCTGAATTCTTTTTTCAGTAGCATCTTCATTAGTAATCATGATATACACCTATAGAGCTCTGGTTATTCTTCAGATCGTTAATTATAACAACAAAAGCGTAATAATAGCAGCAAGCTCTCAGTGCTACTTGTCAGTTGCTGTTCTAAGCATTTTATTTATATTTATGAATTTAACTTTCCGGAAACATCCAATGAGGTAGATACTGTGGTAATCTCCCTTCCTCCACCCCTTTTTAAGAGACAAAACACTGAGGCACAGAGAGTTTGAATAATGTGGCCAAGATCACATCCCTAGTAAATGTTAGAGCAAAGATTTAAATCTAGTCTGGCTCCAGAGCGCGTGCTTTTCACTATTGGGCTGTATTGCCTCTTATTGTAAATCAGTTATACCTGGAAATATTTACTAGGTCAGCAATATAGCGTATTAAAAATAGTTCCCCTATTAGCGATAATAATAATAATAATAATAATAATAATAATAATGGTTACAAAGACATCTTCTACCCAGTATGTTGAAAGACTGGCAGTTAGAAGGAGAGAAGTATTAGTTCATAGAAAGGTCTTTTGGCTACAAATCTCAAAACCGAATTTCTTCATTGTAACAGATAAGAACCTCATATGTCATTTGTGTAGATTTTGCATATATGATTTTGATAAAATTTACATTTCTAAAACAGCTTCTTCCTTAGGGCTAATATCTTTCTCAATACAAATTTCATTTCAGTCTGCAAATCTGTCCTTCAATGTAGGGCAGTTTTCTTGTTTCTTCAGTATCTCCAGAGATCACAGTCATGTCTGATAGACTTAAGATTTGAAGCTTGTAATACACATTTTAGATGAAAAATTGCAACTGTATAAAGAATAAAGCATGGAGTATATATTTAGGCTGCCCAACTGCCTTTTACAATTGTTTCTCTGTATCCCATGCACTGATAATAGATGCAAACCAAATTGTGTCATTACTTTTATGATGTTGAGAAAGTTATCTGATTGATGGACAGAGCACCTGCATTTCCTATAACAGCCAAAATATTGCATATGACATTCGTTGTGGAAAGTGTTCCTGAGCTAAGGAAAGTACCTACATATTTTTCCACTGCAAGAATTCACTATATCTTGAAGAATTCCTCATTGAAGTACATTTTCTGAGGGTTCACTGTAGTCTTTGTTTGTTTTCTTAGTTGTTTCTCAGTTCTTGGCTCTGAACTAAACCATGGAGAGTAGAGATCCAAAAATTAGGACACCAAGAAATTTAAAAAATAAATCAAACTTGTTGATAGCGGTCCTTAGGAACCAGTCAAACACAAGAACAGTGCCTTGAGAGGATTGTCAAGACTTTATTCAATAAAGTAGATTTTTACCTTTATGAGACCAATTGTAATTTTAAATATAGAATTCATTATAGGCATAAACAATATGACTATAATCATTTTGTGGCACACTAATTAAATATAAAAATTACTTGTGTAATTTCTAAATTTAGATTTCGTATTTGGCATACAGGCCTTCCAACGTGTACAAATAGGCAGATTTTGACCTAAGAAAAAATTACACATCAAAGTAAACAATGCACATATTTGTGTATACATGTTAAATAACATTTTATTATTAAGGGAAAAATGACATTCTGAGCTACTTTAAAATTATCTCTTGACTCTAAAAAAGAACAATTAAGCTTTTTTTCCTCTTTCTACTTGCTTTTCATGTAGAGGTACTTTCTTCAGCATATCCTCTCTCTTTTTTTTGAGCTTGTAACACCAAATGGTATCCTGCATTGTAAAATTTTAATTTTAATTTTACATTTAATGTACTCTAAGTGTTTGAATTTTAGATTTATATTTCACTCAAATATTTAGATTTCACCAAATATTTAGATTTCGTGAAACATAAAATGTCAAATTAATGTAATAAATAAGAGTATTTCAGTAATATTATATGATATTTGATTCTCTTGGTTTTACTGAAATTTTTATTTAACAAAGAATAAACTATATATAGGAACATTTTCAAAAATTATAACACCACTATGATAGTTAAATCATAATGTATTTTGTAGGGATTCTTCCTTTATGCACAGCTCTATGTCTATGGTACAGATAATTATTAAATTTCAATTGGAGACTTCTACTATCATCTATGAGGTAACTGTGTTTGAACTTTTACTCCTGTTGTAACTAACTTTAATGGTGGATAAAATCTGAAATAACTTTTTTTCAAATATTGCAAAACACACAGCATAGGACTATGGTCTGCGAGAGAAGAGAAAAAAAAAAGGATGAGTCCCATAACTATCCTGATATTCTTCTAAAAACATTTTCTACACCAGTCTGCAGTAAGGGAAACCCCAAGAGCTCCATGTTTTTGCTGAATTGAGGAAAGAAATTAGGAAAATCTGAGGTCCCTGAAATTTGCTGGACAAAGTACTGGGACAGAGAATGGAGGAAAAGAGCTCCAGAAATTTACATAAATGTTTCCTAGATTCTGCTACTAATATTAAGTCCTACATGTACAGGGTTAAAATGCATAATGCCAAGTGAAAAACAATGGAGGAACGGTGAATTGAAATTTCCCAAGACTTCACATAGGACTAGGAGACTTTCAATACTGGAACAGCCAGAAAGTAGAATCCCCATTGAACACATGCAACATTCAGACAAAATCCAAGAAAAGCTACCCTGTTTTAAATAAGGCTAAACTCGCCCTAAGGAAAAAGCTTCCACACAAAGTTTATAAGAAGCCTGAAAATGAATAATCTACTCTAAAACTGTCTAATAGAATGCCTACTTGTGACCACTAGGTAGATTGGTATTATCATGAAAGAGTGGCTTACTGCTCCAAAAGTGAGATTTCTAGCAAACAAGACAGAAACTTCATGGTCTTTTATGAGCTAGTATTAGAAGTCATATTATATAATTTCCATTATCAAGATATGCACAAGCCTGTTTAACCTCAAGGTGGGGTGAGGATGGAGAGGAGGGTGTGGACCATACACATTACTTCTTAATGAGAAATGTACCTGGTATTTGCTAAATTTTTAAATAGCCACATCCCTTCCACTGGCAATAAATTTCGTTTGCTCTGACATGAAATATACATTATTTCCTTCCAATGCAAACAATAATTCATGGCAGTGTAGCATCAGGTTCAGGATTCTTACATAAGATATTTTTGTAAGCTAAATTAGATTGAGGAGCTGAAAAAGGAAAGTTCTATGCTTTGTTGCACTACTCTTGGTCTGAAGACTTGTGAACTGAAAACACAAGGATTCTGGCTCCCATATACCCAATGCATAGAAAAAATGCAACAGACACTTTCATCTAGGAGTGAGGAAATGGTATGCACACAGTAGTCAATAATCGATAATAACTATAGGATACATCTAGGTAAAGTCCCTAGATTTTGCTTTGAGTACAATCATCCTTTCCAGGAAATGGTGGAATATTTCTTCCCCTAAAACATAGATTAAATATTATAAGTTGACTTGTTTCTGTTTGTTGGTTTGTATATTTTAAAAGATAAAAGACACTAGAAGCCAAATAGTGTTAACTTAATACTGTTAATCTTTGTCTTTGTCATATAATAGTCATTGATTATAGAATCAATTATGGAATATTAATTACACAATAATACTTCAAGGAATTAGCATTGCATAAACAAGTTTACAGGTGGAACCAACAGAAGAACATGTGAATCAATTTCTGATTATCTTCAATCTTTGCTTGTTCTCATGTATTCAGATGATTGCCAGGCATTGATCAAATTTTCTATTTAAAATGCTACATTTGATTTAAAAAATCAATAAAATGTCTCACTGTAATTTAGGTACTGTATTTCAAATAGGTGTTAATTAGTTCTTGCCGTTAGCTATGGAATACAACCTTTTGATGTCTCCATTTTGTAACTCAACATTATTATTTATATGATTAGCTTAGCTGTAAAAAGCTCTTTTAATTACTTATGTTTCTTTTTAAATAATTACCTTAAAGATATAAACGGACATTGATTCTGATTTTGCTAAAATAGTGACTTACATTAAAAATTTTATGATATAGATGTAGCCCCACTTTTCAATACTTTTATATCTAAGAATGATATATATGTATACCTCTATAATACCAACCTTTTAATAACTTTAGATTATTCAAACAATCGAATTGGACATTAATATTCCATAATTCAATTGCATATGAAGAAGCAAAAAATGTTGAAACAGAACTACTTCAAACTATCAGACCCAAGTCTGATTTTTAAATCAATGTTTATGATTAGCACTTATAATTGAATGAAATCACCAAATGCTTAGCTCCATTAAGCAAAACAGTACAGTTTATCTTGTCCATTAAATCACAAATTTTTTGGGATTTGATCGACTTAGTTTTAAATAATTTAATCACAAATATATGTATTATTTTAAAGTCAATTTTATAATTGATAAGACACGTTAAAACATGAGCTTTCAGAAAAACACACACTATGCAACATGGCTAAATATTTAATGTGGTAAGGAAAATTCAACATAATATTTACAGCTTTTAGAATGTTTATTTGCCCATGGATTTATTAGTAACCTATCAAGAAAAAATATAAAGCACTATCTACGGATAAACTCCTGGGACAGGTTAATAGTGTCAGTCTACCACTAAAGTGTAAGAATTGGTAAAAATTAAAATCAATATTTAGTAATTTATTTTTTCAATTGCACCTTTTGTGGGTAAAAATAAACCTTATACCCATCCTCATGGAGCTTACATAACAATCAGGAAGAATTGGAGAACGCAAACAGTACGAATAAATGTGTTTGCAAATAGCCATGGAAAATTGCTGGGAAGAAAAGGTGGATAAGAAGATGAAGCATGAATGATGATAAGTATTTTAGGTAGAGTGGGCAGGGAGAGTCCCTCTACATAGGTGATGTTTGAATAGAGATGCATATGAATTTAGAGAAACTATAAATGTCGGGAGGAAAACATCTTAGGATGTAGTTAATTCAAATGTTACAAGGCAAGAGCAAGAATGATTGTTCCATGAACAGCAAAGGGGCCAGGATGATGAGAGCATAGTAAGGGAGTGAGATGTTTGATAAGGGAATGAAGATCATTAGGGGGGCAATTCTTATAATGCCTGTAGGACATGGTTAAGGAATTTTAAGTTTCATCTAAGGTGTGAACATTTTAAGCATTATTTTAATGGATTACTTCAGCTTTTGCAAGATATACTATTTGTGGAAGTTGCAAAAGTACTAAAAGGCCATTGTACATATTGTAATTGTAAACATTACATTGAACTGTTGCATTTTTTGTTCTAATTTTTTTAAATATCCCCTCTCTGTCTCTTTGTCTATAATGTTTCTTTGGTTGCTGCCTGTGAAGAAACTGATGAGGAATATTCCCATGATTTTACTACTCTTCCAAAAATGTCTTTACCCATTTCAGTTGTATAATACATATGGCGTGACATACGACAGAAAAAACACCTTATACAATTTTTTTACATGTGAAAAACAATGCTGCTGCTATATTATGTGTTTCTATTTGGTGTCTGGTAGGAATGTTAAATTGATTTGTAGGCTTGATGATATCTTCAAAACATCTCCTTCCTCCTTGCTGGAATCACTGACCTCTCAGTGAGTTCTATGGAATTTCAAAGTGTTCTTAACTCTCTAAGGAGGTATATATACACTTACACTAAAAAATGAGAGAAAGCATGGGGAGAAATGCCAGATATAGGTGATGTGGAGGAAGGCAGCAAATCACATTGCCATGTGTGTACCTATGCAACAATCTTGCATGTTCTAAACATGTACCCCAAAACCTAAAATGCAATAAAAAAATAAAAGTCAAATGAAAAATAAAATATCATTTTAGTATTATTTTTATTAATGTCATTATATATCAATTCTAATATAGATGTAAATATCAATAGTATCTTACCTCTTTTATCAACTTACCTACCAAAGCAATCCAAATTTAATAACCTACACATAGATAAAAATTATCTTAATTTTCACTGGAAATGCTGGAATTCCCTAGTTTTGCAGAGCAATAAAGATTCTTATAGTTATTTGAATCCTTGACAGATTCTCCCTCAGGTGTGATGACGTAGACCTACCTAAAAGTCATTCAACACTACAGCTATTTTAGTGTTTTTCTAAAGGTGAATTTACATTGAAATTTTTTCTTTTAATATGCTTGCGTTTTAATCTTTGAAACCGTGCTCCAAACATGTGCTGAGAGACTAACAATCCTTATACATAGCTAGTTTATATGATTCATTTAGATAGTCTGGAAATAAAGCATGTGATTCTCTTTATGTAATTGCTTGAAAATGAATAATAAGTATTAGAAATATCAAAATTTAAATTATAACTTCCCACATACTTTTGGCAAACTTTAAACAGATGAGTATTTTATACTGTCCTTTATCTTAATGTTAAAGGCCTTTATCATTGGCTGGGCGCAGTGACTCACATGTGTAATCCCAGCATTTTAGGAGATTAAGACATGAGGATCGCTGGAGGCCAGGAGTTCGTCATTATCCTGGGCAAGAAAGGAAGCCCTCATCACTATAAAAAACAAATTCTGGCCGGGCGCGATGGCTTACGCCTGTAATCCCAGCACTTTGGGAGGCTGAGGCGGGCTGATCATGAGGTAAAGAGATCGAGACCAGCCTGGCCAACATGGTGAAACCCCGTGTCTACTAAAAATACAAACATTAGCTGGGCGTGGTGGTGCGCGCCTGTAGTCCCAGCTACTCGGGAGGCTGAAGCAGCAGAATCGCTTGAACCCGGGAGGCAGAGGCTGCAGCGAGCCGAGATCGCGCCACTGCACTCCAGCCTGGCTCCTGGTGACGGAGTGAGACTCTGTCTCAATTAAAAAATAAATAAATTTATTTTTAACAAAACCTTTATTTTTCAGTGGGAAGCTTATTATTTTCAGCTTTTCAATTCTTTTGTTTAACACGCGTGAACTATTACTGGATTTCCTCATCTACAAACTCTTCTGTGTGATGTAATAAAAACTCATTTAGGAAAAGTCTTCTCATGCAAATTTCCCAAGGCAAGTAAGATTACCAAATGGATTATCAATGAACTTCAGTGGAAATAAATGTTAAACTTGATATATTCTTGGATATTGAAAATGTATTAAGTTATGAAATAAAATTGAATCCTGTCTACATATCACATAGAGGAATTGGCTATATGTAATCTCTTTACACAAAATTCTCAACTGTATTTTCTCAAGATTTAGATGACATAGTTTTATGTGTTTATTCTGTCTTTTAACAGGCAAGCAGGAAATTATCAGGTTAAACCATTCTCCACCGACCCTTAAGGAATTATCTATACATTTGCTATAATAGAAGGGAATGGGAGTTAGCAATAATTAAGAGCTTACTCTGACCTGCTACTCTGTTCTGGTATATATACATATATGTATATATACATATATGTATATATATGAAGCCATTTAATTCCCATAACAATTTTTGAGGTAGCAATCATTTCCTCCACTTTTTAAAAAATGAAACCGTGGCCCATTGAGGATAGCAAATAGTCAGAGTAAAAAAGTAGATAGCAAAGCAGGAGCCACACTTGATCTGTTCAAATGAGGATGGAGCATATTGTTGCTACAAATCAGTCAGCCAAATGTGACTATGAAAAGGGTATCATGTGGGAAAGGGCAGGTAATGGGATGTCAGTGGTCAAGGCTGCTTAGAAATAAGAGGCTTCAGAGTTTCTGGGGAGATGGTAGAGGCACTCATCTCATAGATCACTTGGAGCCAAAACCAGACTGTGGGCAGAGAGGGATCTTCTCCTTGACACCTTCTCTATGTGTAATATGAACATGAAAGCAAAGCTGGAGAGAGAGGAGGGTGCAGAGGAGGCTGATTTCTCTTGAGCTCTGGACACCAAATGGCTGAGATGGAGCCATGACTCTGAACACAGCAGGAAGAACTTATGCATCTTGATTGGAAATGAAAACTGCATAGTACCACAGTACGAATCAACTTATTGAAATAATCCCGAATAAGTTTATCCCTTGGATAATTATCTGTATGATGGTAAAATGCTTTTCATATCAAAAAGTGATATTTTCTATAAGTTTAGGCTTTTCAGCAATTAATAATTTTTAGAATAGATTGTTGACTGTCTCTGGTCATAGTTGTATTTCCTCAAAATTAACAACTGAAATGAATCTCAGTTTTATTCATCTTCATATCCCTATGGCATAGAATAGTGCCTGGCCCAAGGTCCTTAGTACATGTTGTTGAGTAAATGATATATGATAGATGTGTCTAAGAATGATATTTGCATCTGCCTTTATAACAAAATCTCTGAATAAATAAATATAATTAATTGGCATCACATTCATTACCAGAACAAGCACAACAGAATATGCTAGTCAGTACAATTTTAGTAGCACTATTATAAATTGGGTGGAATGAGATAGAGAAACTTATGTGTAAAACTTTTGCTTAGTATGCAAATCTTCTCCATAGCCCCTGCTATATAGGCAGTCAAGCTTTGAGTTACTTCTCATTGGGGAAAATCAATACTCAACTAGGTCATTACATTTTATATCTAGTGATTTTGAAGCTTTCTCACACTGTGTCAAAATTATCCTCCGAAAATGCATATCTTAAATGTATTTTAGCCCATATTAATATGTATTTTAGTAACAAATTAATAACAATATTACATTTGAATCATTTGAATACTGCTTTATTATTATAAAATAAATATTTCCCTAAAACGTTTGTGTCTTGTTCTTATTTCATCTTTTGCTCACAACTGCCATGTATTTTTATGTTCACTATAGAAAGTTATAGTCATAAACTAGAAAATATCTTAAAAGTTGCCAAGTACTCTAGAGAGATAAACACTAATAAAATTCACATATATTATATACGTAACATATTAATTGGTGTATATAAAGATGAAGTTTAAATCTTTTAAATTCTGCTTCTTAACATTAATATTCTAAAATAAACATTTTTCTGTGTTATGTTTTAACATACACACTTTTAAAAATGGAAAATACCTATAATATGAATGTACAATTTTTATAATATTTAGTATTTGTTTTCCTGTTTTCTATTATAATGAGCTGTAATGCAAAACTCTGTATACAATTTTCCTACATTAATAATTGCTTTTCTTTTAAAAGTTTATAAAATATTTCTATCCTGCAAAAAATTAGACAGAATAACTTGCTAAGGTTTGAATGTTCGTGTTCCTCTGAAATTTATGTAGAAACATCATTTCCATTGTGGGATGGTATTAAGAAGTGAGGTCTTTTGGGTAGTAATTAAGTCTGAGGACTTTGCACTTGTGAGTGGGATTGGGACCTGTCTGATCCTTCTGTCCCTTCAACTATGAGAGGCTATATGCTTTTGCCCTCCAAAGGACACGGCAACAAGGCTCTATCTTGAAAGAAAAGAATAAGTCTTTACCAGACACTACATTTGCTGGCACCTTGACCTTGGACATCCCAGCCTCCAGAACTATGATAAATAAGTGTTCATTATTTATTAATAATCCAGTTTAAGGTATTTTGTTTTAATAGCAGGAATGGACTAAGGCAATTATAATAAACACTTATGTTCCCAAATCACAGATTGATTTTTTTTAACATTCTGATATGTATTTGTGATCATTTGTTTGAGAAGTTTAAATCCTTCCTGACATAATCACTAAATAGTGTTTTTGATATTTTTAAGTGTCACATATATAACATACTATATGTTATTTTATGATCTATTTTTTTCTCAACATTTATTTATGGAAATAAAAATATAACAGTTCATTCTCATTTTAAACTACTAACTGAAATATATGATATATATAATTACTTCAAGTCCAAGAATTGACAACGGTTTTCAAAAAATCACTTTACTGTATGATTTGGGTACAGTCAGCCAACAGATGTATGTGGGTGAGAGGGAATCACTCCTCTCAGCATATTGTAGTAGTCAGACATGGTGACAGACAAATATAGATCTACCCAGAAGTATCCAACATCCAACTTTCCTTTCTCATTACTATTACAACCAACCAATAGCATTTTTGAGCCAACTCTAAAGCATTTCACTGTAATTTTCTTATTAATGACAACACCCACATACCTCCCAATGAGTTCTCTCTTTGTTGCTTTTTGGTGGTCAGACATAAAAACATAAAAACAAACAAAAGTCTGGAGTTTTCCTATAAATAATTCTAATCAACCATCTTTTATTTTATTTTATTTTATTTTATTTTATTTTATTTTATTTTATTTTATTTTATTTATTTTTAAGGCAGAGTTTCAGTCTGTTGCCCAGGCTGGAGTGCAATGGCACGATCTTGGTTCACTACAATCTCCATCTCCTGGATTCAAGCGATTATCCTGCCCCATCCTCCTAAGTAGCTAGGATTAAAGGCACATGACACCATGCCTGACTAATTTTTTGTACTTTTAATAGAGACCGGGTTTCACCCTGTTAGCCAGGATTGCCTCAATCTCCTGACCTCGTGATCTGCCCCCCTTCAGCCTCCCAAAGTGCTGGGATTACACTTGTGAGTCACTGTGCCCAGCCCCAACCAACCATCTTTAAAAAATGTTTTTGTTGACTTTCTCTGATCTCCCAAATACCTTATATACTCTATACCTTAAGTTCTCCTAATATTTCTATAGATGTAAGCTCTAATTTCTGTTGCGTATAATCTGTTCCAAGCAAACATTCAATTTTTTCTATTTTCCTAAATGGTGACTGATACACCATTTATAGCTGAGTATATACAATTTATGGATGTCCTTTCTATATTGTCCCATCCTGGTTGCTATATATAGACATAATCTTATAAAAATAGTTCATTTTTTGTAATAAACCATAAAAATCACATTTTTTTGAAATTATAATGTGGATAAATTTATTAACATCATTTTTTATTTTTAGTGAGACTAAATTAAAAAGCAACAAATGTAATGGCATCTCCTTGCCATTCTTCCCATTATTACAAGTATCTTATGCAGAAATTTCATAATTCTAATTCATGTCATTGACTAGCAGAGTATATGTCTATTATACAAACACATCATGCAAATACTGGGCAAACTACTGAAATGAAGCATCATTAAACAATGCTTAATCACTAAGAAAAAAATTATATTTTTTTAAATTAGAAAGTGCAATAATGGTCTTTTAAAGACCCAAAAATAAAGAGTTTTTAAAAATCCAATATATATTATTGAAATGAGATACAATTTAAATGCCATAAAATTATCTTTTAAAGTCTTTAACTCAGCTGATTTTAGTATGATTATAGAGATGTGTAACCATCACCACTACCTAATTTTAGAAATATTCATCATCACACCCTGCAAAACTCCATATACAATGGCACCCCCATCATCCCCTTGTAGTCATAATCAATAATCATATAATTTATATCCTGAGTGGCTGCATTTGGTATTTGGTCATCTTAATAGCCAAAAAAAAAAAAAGGAAAATAATTCAAAAATTTATGTATATATGGACTTTGGACACTTTATAGAATCATATAATATAGATCAGACAATAGGTAAAAACACAGAAAAAGTAGTAGGATGGTAGTAGGGATTTAGCAGCATTGGCTCTGAAAATAAAAATCTGCTAACATCTATATGCCATAATTACTGGGTGTAATTGGTTGCAAAATTGACCACAAATGTCATCATGACCTTCCAACAAGAAGCGGAGCTAACTTCTCACAACACTTGATTCTGGGATGGCCTTGCTTTGGTGACTAAAATTCAATAACTAGATGCCACACAAGTTCTAATACTGGACCACAAGAAGATCTGTGTGACTCCTCTTCTTCCTCTGGAATTTTGTGGCTCCATGTGAACAAGCTTGATCTATCCTACTAGAGGGAGAGAGTTCATGTGGAGAAGAACTGAAGCACCCCAGGCAGTCTCCAGCTGACATGACAATTGAGTGCAGGTGCATGAGTGAGCCCCAAGAGAGAGTGGTCATTATTTAGCTATTACAAAAAAAAAAAAGATGTTATAATCATTGTTTAGTACATATCTTGGTAAACATAAATTTATAGTTTTCTAAAGAGCATATCTAGGAGTGAAAAAGTAAGGTCTGAGTTAATATATTTGTTTAGTTTTCATATATAATGCCAAACTATTTTCTGGCTAGACATGGTGGCTCACACCTGTAATCACACCTGCAATCCTTTGGGAGGCTGAGGCAGGTGGACTATTTGAGGTTAGGAGTTTGAGACCAGCCTGGCCAATCTGGTGAAACCCCTTCTTTACTAAAAATACAAAATTAACCCGGCATGGTGGCATGCCCCTGTAATCCCAGCTATTTGGGAGGCTGAGGCAGGAGAATCACTTGAACCTGGGAAGCAGAGTTTGCAGCGAGCCGAGATTGCACCATTGCAATCCAGCCTGCAGAAAGCAAAACTCTGTCTCAAACAAACAAGCAAGCAAACACAACATATTTTCCAAAGTGGTTACAATAAAGTATGTTTACCTTGTCCACATTCTCACCAATAGTTAGCAGAATCTAACATTTTAAAATTTAGCCATTCTTTGGTATTTAGTGATATCCCATTGTCATTTTTACAGTGTTATTTTATATCAGAATAAGTTTTACCAAATAGATTACAGTATACTTAGAAAAACTTAGAAATAAAAGAATTCTGTTATCACATCCTATAAATTTAAATGCCCTTTCCATATTCTTCCTTTTTGTATTTGAGAGCATTTAATAGTTTATTTCTACTGGCAGACTTACGTGATGAGTAAAGCTAGAGTTAAAAAGCTGCATATACACACACATGCGGAGGTACATGGGTGCATTCATTCATACTACATATTTATGAGTGTATACTGTATATGCTGCACTACATATTAGTGAGTGTATACATACGCAGTATACATTCATAAATATGTAGCATGAGTAGTTAGCTTTATTATTGTATTTATTCCTTTGTCTATGCAAATATATTTATTGAATATTTTTTCTGCCAAATATTCTATATACCCTGACATAAATTTTTCTTCTACTGAGATTACATTCAAGTAAGTGTCATAGAATATCAAACACTATCACTATGGAGTGAGGAAAATAGTATAAGGAATGAGAGTATGATAAAAGATTATTTAATAGCTGGTTAGGAAAAGAGAATTACTGATAGAAGTGCTGTTTCACTTGGGAGCTAACTGAAGGATTAATGTTACTCATTGTATTTTTACTATTGCTGCTGTAAAACAGTTACCACACACTTGGTGGGTTACAGCAACAGAAAGTGTATTATCTCACAGCTTTCGAGGTCATAAAACTAAAATGGGTTTCACTGAGCTAAAATCAAGGTGGTGGCAAGATTTTGTTCCTTCTTGAGGCTCTAAGGGAAAATCCATCCCTTTTTCTTTTCCAGTTTATAGATGAGTTTACCTGAATTTCTTGGTTTGTAGACTTTTCCTTCATCTGCCATGCCAGCAATCATCACTCTAAACTCTTCTTTCATTGTCACATTTCCTTTGACACTTTTGTCTCACTCTTTCATCTTTTTTCTAACGATAACATTGGGTCTACCAGGTTAACAGGATATTCTGCCCATGTCCTTTTTTTTTTTTTTTTTTTCAATTCAGTCTCCATGAGACTGCCAAAAATTACCAACACCGACTATATTTCAAGTCGTCATGGCAGTGTATTGGGAAATGTTTTCAATTAGCGATAATGGCGACTCGGATAAACCTCATTGGCTATGATACTGCCACTGCACAAAGCTAGGGTTCTTAATTTAATCCACTTGCACAGTCTCTTTTGCTACTTAAGGTAACATCCACAGGTTTGAGAGATGAGCTTGTTGACACCCTTGACATGGGGTTGGCATTATTTTGCATGCCACATCCATACTGGGGAGGAGCAGAGAAGTGTTCCAATCACAGAAAACAATCTCTGTTTCCTTATGTAATCTGACAGAATTAACATAGCTAAAGAAGGAAGCAAGACGTAATACTAAGAGCAACAGTTATTAACCACAAATATTAAATATTTAACAATATGTTTGAAATTACGTTAAAATGCCAAGTATTTTACACATTTTTAAAGATGGATTCAGAAGTAGGATATGGAAATGGAAGACAGTTGTGTATTTTGTGACTTTACAGTGCAGGAAGATCACAGTGGAAGCAGTTATCTATAAATTAAAAAATAAAATTGATGTATTGTCTTCAAAAACTTGGAAGACTTTAAATTTTCCTCCAGTCCCATGCCTAATTTTATTTAATGAATTAATTAATTTAGAGATGGGATCTCGCTCTGTCACCCATGTTGGAGTGCAGTTGTGCAATCATAGCTCACTGCAGCCTCAAATACTAGAGCTCAAGTGACCACCATTCGTCAGCCTCCAGAGCAGCATCTGGAACTACAGGTGCACACCACCACACCCGGTTAATCATGTTTAATTTTAAACAGTTCAAAAAGCCATATTATTATTTGTCATGTCAAATAATTTATGTGGTGATATGCACTGCTTTGCTTTATGTTTCTAGAGAGTTTACTCAACTTATATTTTGCAGATATAAAGAGAGAGTCATGTAGGTGTTATAAAGTTATGCTATAAATGATGAAAATAGCACGTTAATGGGATTTGAAAATTGGAAATAGTGTTTTCTATGCACCATAATCTGTTCATTTAGAATATATAAACATGCAGTACTTTCAAAAAGATACCCACCTGTATCCCTTACAAAATTCCTCTTTTCACAAGTTAGTATAGTTTGAAAAAAAGTTTATGACTAATATGATATCTTCAATACTTCAAAGAATATAAAGCAGAGAAAACTGGTAAATGCAATACATTTTCTACTGAGAAGAGGTAAAAAGCAAATCAATGTGTTTTTAATATGATGGCTTATATGACAAATACTAGCATAATAATAGAAAAAGATTTGTCATAAAAGGAAATAGATTGAAGGTATGGTCAAATATGTTACTAAAACTTAAGATTTGTTGATTATTAGATATTTACCAAATATAATTTAAAAATTTGGCTTATGTTGATTTTTACCACTTCATATATTAAACAAACATCTTTTAGAAAACTGTTAAAATTGCCATTGGTATTACACACATTTTTGCTCTGCTAAATTCAGTTTGATTATGCCAATATTCAGGGAATTGAATGAATATTCAGGGAATTAAGTGACATGGACTTGTGTTCTCTTTTCTGGTTAAAACAGAGGGTAAGAAAAATGAGTTTCAGTATGTTAAATCCAACAGTGAATCTTGGAGCCTGAACTAGAGAAATATACTCTCTTTTTGTGTAGCAGTTTTATGAAAAATTAATTACTGATCTCCAAAGTAATTAATTCATATCACTTTTTTTCTAAATTAATCTAGACTGTGGATGGTAATTATTTTTAAATTTTTCAAAACTTTTCTCATACAGCAGCATGAAGGACAACTATCTTGAAAACTAAAGTCTGCAAAATGTTGGCAAGGGCAAAGAAGACTGTACACCATTTATTTCTGACAAGAAAAATGATTCTAATGTCCCTAACATAGCACCTTTCTCCCTTCTATAGAATGCATCAATCTATGGATATCACTTTTGTGGCAGTCATGATTTGTATTCCTCCTGGCAGCTCTCCTACTTTACAGGCCCTAAAATAAGTTTGGTTATAGCCTACAACTGCAGGAGAGCAAAAATCTATTTCCTGTATCCATTTCCATCGCTCACACTCATTTGATGTTATTGTCTTTCTGATACTTGCCACCAAAGTTATTGATATGTTACAAAATAGAAAGACTGAGAATTAGACACTTTTTACAAGATTTGATAATTAAGTAATAATAATAAAGAATGAAATCTGTAAAATCAATGCAATAATATTTTACAATAAATGTCCCAAAGACAAAAGAAATCCTTATCATTTTCTGTGTTAAAAAATAGACCTATAATTTGCAAATAATGCAAGTGAAGGTGATTTAATCTTGCATTATATCTGTTTATGTCTCTTATCCTAAATTAATTCATACTTTTTAAAGTAATACATCATGAATGTGAAATTACACAAATGTGATTTATTTTACTGCTAATCTTCTATCCAATGCATTCTTATTTACTAGCAAGTTACATTTGCCACATGACTTTGGATAACAAATAATGGGATCATTACACAGTTTACTTTGCGAATTATAATCTTTTCTAAGTATCTCTCTTCTCTACCACACTCACAAGATACAAGTTTTTCCTGAAGTAGAATAACTGTGCTTCCAATAAAGAAGATACTTGAATATCAAGTAATATTTTTAAAAGATATAATAGGCCACATCATGCTAGACAATTAAGGTCAATTAATACTGCAATGATATTGGAAATTTGTCAGCAGGTACAAGACTCTGGTCACTCAACATGAGATCACAATAGCGTATCAAATGTGTGAGGGAGAAAGGCAATAGTGAGAAAGGTGCTTAAGTCCAGAGATGTGATAAAATATAGATTTAGTACATAAATAAAAACACGGAATTAATTTCTGGTTGAGATGGAAAATATGAGAACTAGACCATGGGCAAACATAATGCATATATTATTCAATTTAAAAAATTGCTAAAAAATAGTATAATCAGAAAACACGGCATTGGTGAAATAGACATATTGATGAATAGGATAGAATAGAGATCCAAGAAAGAAAAGATCTACACAAGTAGAGTCAATTGATTTTCAACACGTAAATGGAGAACACTCAGTGAAGAATGGATTCTTTCAAGAAGTGGTGCTGGAGCATTTGAATGTCTTATGCAGAGAAAAGAAAAATAGAATTTAGACCAGACCCTACACCTTTCACAAAACCTAACCCAAAATGCATTTAAGACATAATATAGGATGAAAAGTACAAAAATTCAGGAAAAGAACACAGAAGAAAATGTGTATGACTTTAAGCATGTTGATGAGATTTTAGATAAAAATTTAAGCGTAATCTGTGAAAGAAAAAGTAATTATTTGGGTCATTGAAATTAAAAACATTATATGCCAAAGGCACTGTAAAGATAAAAAGATAAGGAGGAAATATTTGCAAATTCTGATAAAGGGCTTCTTATCTAGAATACAAAAAGAAATCCTTAAAGTTAACAATTTAAAACTGTGCAAAAATAAAATCTGAATAGATACCTTATCAAAGAATACATACAGATGATAACTAAATACATGAAAGATATTCAACATTATTTGTCATTAGGGAAAGGAAAATTAAAACAACTAAGAGACACTACAACATGTCTATGAGTGACTCAAACCCAAAACCTGACAATGTCAATTAACTGGTAAGTGTGCAAGCAATAGCAACTCTCATTCATTGCTGTTTGGAATTGAAAACAGTGCAGCCATTTGAGAAGACAGTTTTTCAGTTTTACATGAAGCTAAATATAGACTTAGCATACTCAACAATGGCATTCTTAAGCATTTAGCCAACTAATTTGAAAACTGAGTTTTATACTGAAACCTACACACAGAAGTTTATAGAAATTTTCTCCTTCATAATTATCAAAAAATAAAAACAGCAAAGATATTCTTTAATAGGTTAAAAGACAAACTATGGTACATCCATAGAATAAAATCTAACTCAGCAATTAAAAGGGTTGGGCTAGGGCTATCAAGCTAAATAACTTGGATGAATCTTGAATGCATATTATTAAGTGAAAAAGAGAGTTTATAAAGGCAACATACTCCATGCTTCCATTTATATGACATTCAAGAAAAAGCTAAACTATTCATGGAAACAGAGCAAAGATTACCAGTAATCTTGTGAGATAAAGGAGAGTTGAATATATGGAGCACAGGGAATTTTATAAGGCTTTGAAACTATTCTGTTTGATTCTGTATTGGTGGATACACAACACTAGGTTTTGTCAGAACACATATAACCTTAAAACACAAAGAGCAAACTATGTATACAAATTTTAAAACATCAGTTAAGAGATGTGGGGACTCTAGAATGCAGACTGTGACGCAAAATTTATTACAAATATGTAACATAACATAACTGTCAGTGATGGGTGAGAAAAGAGCCAACCTAAGTAATTTTGAAAATGAATGGGGTATGTAAGAATAAAGACAAAAGGAATTATATCTGGGTACTGCCTGCAAGTTGTTAAAAGTAATTTCCATTGGAATAAACTATAACAATGCCAAATCCAATGTAATGAATGCTGAGATTGAACAGGTAAGTGCATGGATGTGTTACAGTCAGAGCCAGGTTTTTCACTCTTTTTTTTTTTTTTTTTTAATTTTTTTTCATTTTTCAGAAGAAGAAAGAGAGAGGGGAAGTTATTTTTTTTTTAAGACAGAAGTAGAATAAAAGAGAAAAAAGGAAGAAAGAGAAAGAGGGAGAGAGAACGAGAATATTGCTCTATTGCTCAGGATTTCATTTAAATCTGTGAAATGCTTATGCAGACTAAAGTGATTTATTTCCTATGATGTGATCACTTTTAGAATAGGTATGATATAATATTGAAAAAAATATATGTTTTGTGGATATGGAGTGGTAGGTTCTGTAAATATTTATTAAGTTTGCTTGTTCCAGGTCTGAGTTCAAATCTGATTTTTTTTTTTCTTTCCTTTCCATTAGTTTGGTAGATCTACCTCCATCCCTTTATGTTAAGTCTTTGTGTATCC
>PVKP010034324.1:0-24316 GCA_004027715.1 Plecturocebus donacophilus
AAAAAAAAAAAAAAAAAAAAAAATAAATGATCCCTTGCAAATTAAGGTATATTTTTACAGAACATGTAAAATTATAAGGTCACTGTTACATTCAACGTTAGTCATCTTCTATTCAGTGAGGTTTAAAACTTTTATCTTGAATATTTTGGCCTGGAGTTAGAGTACATTATCATTTCAGCTAACTTTTTTCATTTATGACTCAACCTTTAATTTTGGAGGGAAGTTTTCATTTTATTTGTGAGATTTTTTTCTTCAAAAGATGGAGGCTTATGCCATTATTTCTGGTTTATAACATTAGTATTTTTATTTGTAATATGATATGTAATGGCTAAACTTTATTACCATTTCTGCATGCCTATTGTTCTATGAAATGAATTAGAAGAACCATTTAATTTAAAGCACTGTTTTAATTATGCCCCCAGTTTTACTTGTTGGGATTTTATTGCCTGCTAATGTAGTCCTCTGGAGGATCTATAAAATATTACTGGGCAGATTATTCAGCTGATGATATAACTAATTTCTTGAGCTAGAAGGGATATATATATCATGTGCAGAAAAAAAGTACTAGGAGATAAAGAAAATTCTAAAATGTCAGAACCATTGGGGAAATTAAGTTAAAATTTGGCTTTTTGGACACCTTAAATGTAGAACAGATGGTATATACCTTTCCATCCATCTCTTCTTGAATCTTCCCTGAACCCTCTCCAAAAGAAAGCAATAATAAGAAACAGACATGTTCATCATCATGAGTGGGAAGATTCATGATGCTTCTTCTTCTAAAAAAAAAAAAACCAAAACAAACCATTTTACTGAGGCATGATTGACATGTAAAAAGCTCTACATATTTAATGTATACAGCTTCAGTTTGAGGATAAGTATATAGGCATGCAACCATCACCACTATCCAGGTCTTAGACATATTCCTAACCTCATAAAGTTTTCTCCTGCCTTGTTTACTGATGTTATTTATTTATTTGCTTATTTCTGTGACATAAGATCTACTCTCTTAGCGCATTTTATATATACCAATTTCTTCCATGTTGTTGCAAATAGCAGGATTCCCCTCATTTTTAAGTCTGAATAATATTCCATTATATATCCATTCATCCATTGATTGACATTTAGGTCGATTCTGTATATTGTCTATTGTGAATAATACTACAATGAACATGAAAGTGCAGATATCTCTTCAACATATTGATTTCGTTTCCTTTGGATGTATATCCAGAAGTGTGATTGCAAATCATATGGTAGTTTGTTTTTTAAGTTTTTGAGGAGCCTGCCTAGTGGCTGTACCAATTTATTTTCCTTCCACTAGTGTACCAGGATTCCCTTTTCTCCAAATCCTCTCTAACATTTACCTTTTAAAAAAATAGCCATCCTGACAAATGTGAGGTAATTTTGCTTTGCCTTTTCTTCATGATTATTTATGCTTTTCATATACCTGTTAGCCATTATATGTCTTCTTTGGAGAAATGCCTATTTCACTTTTTTGCTCATTTTTAAATTATTTGATTTTTTTTGCTTTTGAGTTGTAGGAGGTTCTTATATGTGGTAGATATTAACCTCTTAGCAGATACTGGTTTTACACTTACTTTCTCCCATTCCATAGGTTGCCTTTTCATTTTGTTGATTGTTTTCCTTGCTGTGCAGATGCTTTTCAGTTTGACATAATCCCACTTGTTTATTTTTGCTTTTATTTACCATGCTTTTAGTGCTATACCCAAAAAAATAGTTGCCAAGACCTATATCAAGGAGCTATTCCCCTATGTTTTCTTCTAGGTCTTTTACAGTTTCAGATTTTCTGCTTAAGCCTATAATCCATTTTGAGTTCATTTATGTGTATGGTGTAATTTCAGTTCTTTGCATGAGGCTATCGAATCCCAACACTATTTATTGAAGAGACTATTCTTTTCTCCTTTCCTTATATTATATTCTTTGTACTCTTGTTGAAGATTAGTTGGTCATATTTCTGGGCTGTTTATTCTGTTCCACTGGTCTATATATTTGTTCTTATTCTAGTACCATAATGTTTTAATTACTGTAACATTGTAATGTAATTTGGAGTTAGAAAGTGTGAGGCCACCAGCTTTGTTCTTCTTGCTCAAGATTGCTTTGGCTATTTGGGGACTTTGTGGTTCCATATGAATTTTAGGATTTGTTTTTCTGTTTCTGTGTAAAATGCCATTGGAATTTTGACAGGGATGGCATTAAAACTGTGGATTGCTTTGGGTTGTATGGACATTTTAATAATATTAATTCTTTCAATTCATAAACATGGGATATCTTTGCATTTAATTTGTGTCTTACTCAGTTTCTTTCAGTAGTATTTTATAGTTTTCAATGGCGTATCTTTCACCTTCTTGGTTAAATTTATTTCAAATTATGTTATTCTTTTGATGCTATTATAAATAAAATTATTTTCTTTAATTTCTTTTTCAAAGAATTTATTGCTAGTATATGGAAACACAACTGATTTTCTATGTTGCTTTTATTTTACTGAATTTGTTTATTAGTCCTAACAGCCTTTTGGTGAAATCTTTAGAGTTCTCTGTATATAGGATCATGGTATCTGTAAATATAGGCAATTTAACTTCTTGTTTTTTAATTTGGATATATTTTGTTTCTTTCCCTTGCCTAAGTACTCTGATTAGGAGTACCAAATAAGATACTTGATATGATTTCAGTCTTAAACTTTTTAAGACATCTTTTGTGGCTTAACATTTTTTCTAACTTGTGTTAGATATCTGTTCCATATGTGCTTCAGAAGAATATAAATTCTGCTGCTGTTGTATGTCATATTCTATATATGTCTGTTAGGTCTATTTGTTCCATAGTGCTATTCAAGTCCTTTATTTCTTTATTGATTTTCTATCTGGATGATCTCTCTATTGTTGAAAGTGGGCTATTGAAAACCCCTACCATTATTGTATTGCTCTTTATTTCTTCATTTAGTTCTGTTAATATTTGCTTTATATATCTAGGTGTGCTAATATTATATACATATATATTTATAATTATTATATCTGCTAGATGGCTTGACCTCTTTATCATTATATACTTTCTTTGTCTCTTGCGATGTTTTTTTTACTTCAAAGCTGTTTTGCCTGATACAAATATAGGCATCTCTGTTCTATTTTGGTTTTCATTTGCCTGGTATATTTTTTTTTCTATCCCTTCACTTTCAGCCTATGTGTATCCCTAAAGTTAAAATGGATCTCTTTACAGGCAGTTTATAGTTGGATTTTGCTTTCTGTCCATTCAGCCACTCTATGTTTTTTGATTGGAGAATTTAATCCATTTACATTTAATTGTTGGTAGGTAAGGACTTACCTATTCCCGTTTTGTCATTTTCTGACTGTTTTGTAGTTCCTCTCTTCCTTTCTCTCTCTTGCTGTTTGCCTTTGTTATTTGATGTTTTTTTTTTTGTAGTGGTATGTTTTGTTTTGATTTATTTCTCTTTATCTTTTGTGTATCTACTGCAGGTTTTTATTCATGATTACCATGAGGATTACATAAAATATCTTATAATAGTTTATTTTAAGATGACTAACTTACCTCCAGTTGCATACAAAACTATATACTTCTCCCTGACCCTCACTATTTTATGTTACTGATGTCACAATTTATATCTTTTTTTTGTTGTTGTTGTTGTTGTTTTTTTTTCACAATTTATATCTTTTTATATCATGTATCCATTTTAAAAATTTGTAGTTATATTAACTTTTAATACTTTTTTCTTCTAACTTATATACTAGAGTTAAAACTGATTTACATATCACCATTATAGTATTATTCTCCCTTTGATTATATTCTTAGCTTCTCCAGTGAGTTTTATACTTTTATGTGTTTTAATGTTGCTAGTGTCCTTTCATTTCAACTTGAAGAATTTCTATAGCATTTTTTGTAAGACAGGACTCTAGTGGTAAGAAACTCCCCCAGCCTTTGTCTGGGAAAGGCTTTCTCTCTCCTTCATTTCTGAATTACAGCTTTGCCTGGTAACTTATTCTTGATTGGCAGTTTTTTCTTTAAGTGTTTTGAATATATCATCTCATTCTGTCAGAAAACTACAAGGTTTCTATTGAGTAATCTACTGATAGTCTTATAAAATTCTCTTATATGTGACAAGTCACTTTTCTCTGGCAGTTCTCAAAATTCTTTATGATTACCTTTTGAGAATTTTGCTGTGCAGAAGCTCTTTAGTTTAATTAGTTCCCATTTGTCAATTTTGGCTTTTATTTCCATTGCTTTTGATGTTTTAGTCATGAAGTCTTCACCCACACCTATGTCCTGAATATCATTTCCTAGGTTTTCTTCTAGGTTTTTTATGGTTTTAGTTCTTATGTTTAAGTCTTTAATCCATCTTGAGTTAGTTTTTGTATAAGGTGTAAGGAAGGGGTCCAGTTTCAGTTTTCTGCATATGGCTAGCCAGTTTTCTCAACACTGTTGATTAAATAAGAATCCTTTCCCCTTTGCTTGTTTTTGTCAGGTTTGTCAAAGATCAGATGGTTGTAGATAGGTGGCATTATTTCTGAGGCCTCTGTTCTGTTCCATTTGTCTATATCTCTGTTTTGGTACCAGTACCATGCTGTTTTTGTTATTGTAGCCTTGTAGTATAAAGTCAGGTAGCGTGATGCCTCCAGCTTTGTTCTTTTTGCTTAGGATTGTCTTGGCTATATGGGCTCTTATTTGGTTCCATATGAAATTTAAAGTAGTTTTTTTTTAATTCTGTGAAGAAATCAATGGTACCTTGATGGGCATAGCATTGAATCTATAAATTACTTTGGGCAGTATGGCCATTTTCACAGTACTGATTCTTCCTACCCATGAGCATGGAATGTTTTTCCATTTGTGTCCTCTCTCATTTCATTGAGCAGTGGTTTGTAATTCTCCTTGAAGAGGTCCTTCACATCTCTTTTTAGTTGTATTTCTAGGTATTTTATTATCTTTGTAGCAATTGTGAATGGAAGTTCACTCATGATTTTGGTTCTCTATTATTGGTGTACAGGAATGCTTATGATTTCTGCATATTGATTTTGTATCCTGAGACTTTGCTGAAGTTGCTTATTAGCTCAAGGAGATTTTGAGCTGAGGCAATGAAGTTTTCTGAATACACAATCATGTCATCTGCAAACAAAGACAATTTGACTTCCTCTCTTTTTATTTGAATACCATTTATTTATTTCTCTTCCCTGCTTGTCCTGGGCAGAACTTTCAATACTGTGTTGAATAACAGTGGTGAGAGAGGGCATCTTTTTTTTTTTTTGCCCTTTTTTCTTTCTCTGCTTAATTTGGAATTTCCTTAATAGGTTATGTTGGTTTATTTGATGGTGTCCCATAAGTTCTGTAAGCTTTGTTCATTCTTTGTTATTTTTGTTGTTATTATTCCTCTGACTGGATAGTTTCTAATGATCTGTCTTTGAGTTTATAGATTCATTCCTCTTTTTGATGGAGTTTGCTATTGAAGTGTTCTACTGAATTTTTCAGTTCAGTCATTATATTCTTCAGCTCTGGAATCTGATTTGTTCTTTTTATGGTTTCTATCTTTTGTCAAACCTTTAATTTTATGTATTGTTTTCTTTACTTTGTTTAGTAATCTAATTAAGATTGTTGTGCTTCTTTAAGATGTCCACTGTGCTTCTTTAAGATGTTTATTTTGAATTATTTGTCAGGCAGCTCATACATCTTCATTTCTTTGTGGTCAGCCATTGGAGCTTTATTTTGTTCCTTTGGTGGTATCATGTTTTTATAGTTTCTTTTATATGTTCTTTGAAGGCTTGCATTGCAGTGTTTGCATTTGAAAAAGTAGTTACTTACTCCAGTCTTTACTGCCTAGCTTCAGGAGAGAAAGACCTTCACTAGTTAGCCAAACTAAAGATTTGAAGCTTTTCTCAAAATTTTCTCTGGATATGCCTGTTTCACTCCTCTTGTTCCCTCTTTAGGGGAAGTCTTACGATTGTATGGCTTCTTTTGATCCTGGACCATCAAGCAGGGTGTTGAGAGCCTTTGTTTATTTTCCTCATGTCAGTTTCCTGAAATATTCAAGGTTGCATGCCTTCTACCCATTTTAGCAGAGTCAGGCAACTGTTGATCTGTGTGTTTGCTGTCTACATGGGCTTATATGCACCATCTGAAGAGACTGCATGTACTTCCTTCATGGGAGTATGGAGTGCTGGCTACTGGAGGGGGTGCATGGAGTCTTGGGGTACTTGTTAGCTCATTTGTGTATCTACAGGTGAGGTATCTTACAGGGTTTGTGAGCACGGCTCTTGGTGGAGCCCATTAGCCAGTTGGTAGAATCTGCAGCTGTTTGTTGAAATCTACACAGTGGTTACTGTAAGCCTCTGCTCCAATTCCCTGCTCCTTACTATCCCCAGACAGCTGAGGAGACATATTAGTCCCCTCAGTGTTCTGGATGAGGTAAGACAGAAGTGGATCTCTTAGGCAGGATCTCACGAGGCTGGGGAAGCTGGGCACTCGCTTCAATCTTACTTTCCACCATAGAAGAAATTGTGGGCTGAAGGAGTCTCTCTTAGCCTTGAGTTGCACCTACTTAGAGGAGGGTATTAGGTTAAAATGAAACTATTTTTCTTAGTTTCACTGCCATCTATTTTTTTTTCTTTTACTCCATTGGGGTCCTGGAAACTTTCAGCTAGACCCCAGGCTCCTATGAAGGCATTGTCATCTGCAGGTGGTTGTGAAAATTAGTGTTCTCTGGGGGGTTTTGAGCTGGAATCTCTTATTCTGCCCATCTTGCTGATTTCCAAGGATTATACTTTTTTTTTTCTTAGACAGTATTATCTCTTTCTCCTCATGTACTGCAAAAAAAAAAAAGTCATTCAGAAATGGAGGCATATGTATTACCTTGTTATAGACATAAATATTCTAAAAGGCCCAGCTGTGAACCTTCAGGAGAACCACTCTAGAACCATTGCAATCTCTACCTTGGACCATGCTTTTCATGCTTTAGTATGTCTGCACAAAGTGCAGATTCTGATTCAGACAATTGTGATGAGATCTGAGATACTGAACATTTTAATGAGCTTCCAGCTGCTGCTAGTCTCTACACACTGAGTCACAAGGTGTACTGTCTAAAAAGTTACACTCACACAGGAATTATGGAGAATCATATTGATAAGTATAGCCAAGACGGAGATATAGTGGGAAAGCCTTCAGGGAACATGCATTTGGGTCACACTGCCTACTTGCTTAGAATCTGAAAAACCACATTGCCTACTCAGCCTAATAATGTGGTTGTTGGCATGTGACTGGTCTCTATAACCAAAATCAAAGTTGCGTAAGCTTCTACTGTTAGAAAGATTTCTAACAATTAAGAAACCTGGACCCAAGTATATCATGGTATGCATATGAGACTGCTGGAGTTAATAGAGCCTTTTCCCTCAGAATTCTAGTGGATTATATACAAAGTTTTTTATACATTTTTGATGTTTTATAAATAATATGCTATGTCAATTGAGAAAGGAGAATATTCTCTGGGATCTTGCCCCGAGCACCAATTAGGATAGAAAGTGCCTTTGCTGCTATTCTCATGGGCACTGTTTGACTCAGCTTCCTGGTGTATATATGATGGCAGTAGCCATCACTGCCTCTTGAGAGGCAAGATGCTCAAATGCCAAGTGAGCAAAAGAATACTCATTGTTTTCTCTTCAGAATATTCTTCTCCTGGGAGTGGTGTTTGCTCTGTTCTGTTTATTGGTGTATTTGAAAGTAATAATAATTTAGAAAACCATCCCTTCTAAAATATCCTATTTTAAAATATCAGACTTGTTAATTTTTGAAGTATAAAAACAAACTGAAAACTGAACACTGGCCGCCTCCCTCGTCCCATTCTGTGGAAAATGTCAATTATGAGGCTTTGGAAGGGGGTGTGAGCCTTGCAAAGCAGGAATGGCAGCACTTTTAATGGTATTAGCTTTGCAATTAAAATGATTGCCTTCTCAGAAGTGCTAAATAGATTATTTCTTCCAGACAGCTACACCTAACTGTTGTTTCTTCACCTTCTGCTGGCCATCAGGTCCTGTCAGTTCTGCTTCTGTGATGCTTCTAGAATCTATTTCATCCACAATGAATTACCATTGGATTTACCACTGCAATTACCCTCTCATAGGCTCTCATTTTCTCTCCCCTGAGCCATTAAATGGTATCTTCAGCTCTAGATTTATCTCAGTGCTAGTCACTTCCATCTCCTGCCATTGGAGCCTATCTTTCTAAAACCTAGATCTGATCATCCCATTTTCTTCCCTGGAGACTCGTGTTGACTTTCCAGTGCTGATGAGATGAATTGAGACGTTTAGCGTAGCTTCTGTCTTCTACTAACCTTCCATTAGGCAGTGTCACTTTTTACCCACTCCCCTACCTGGCTCCCTGAGCCCTACTGGCACCAGACACTTGGACATTTTATGGAATATATAGTGCATTGTCTCACATCTTTGCTTTCACTTAAGCTAGGCCCTCTGTCTAGAATATGTTTTACCATATCTCTACTTAGAAATCCCATTTTTTTTGTTATTCAAGAATAAAATTATTTTTCTTAGGCTTCCTTCCTCTGTTCTCCTACTGCTCCCTATTCAAGCTTCTTATAGAGCATTATTTGTGAAGCATCCTAATTATTTATGTTTCTATCTCTCCCACTAGACTGTAAGTTCTGACGTTGAGGTTTTGCTGTAGACGTCTTGTATATACCAGGCTTCTAGCAATGGAGCTGGCATATAATAAGTGCTTAATGAATAATTCTTAAATATGGGTGGGTAGAGAGGATAGAAAGACAGGTAGATGGACAGATGAAAGAAAGAAATGGAGAGACTAAGTCTTTCTAAATAGTTGTTCATGATAAACTGAAAGAAAAAGCAGGATATATACATGTGTAAGTATATAGATAAATATGCATATGTCTACACATAATACAAAGTCTATTTAGAGTGACTCTAAAGCTATGAATCAATCTCTCTCTTATTAGATGATCTCTAACAACAACCAAACTGGATAACTTATGTGTTTAAGAACTGATATATTCTTATTTTGCTTGGACCTAATTCTGCATTTTATTTTCATTTCAGAATGATAGAGGTCTTCAGCTTGTGGCTAATTCGATGGTGTGGGTTCCAGAAGGGGGCATGCTGCAGATTACCAACAGAATCTTACAGGCTGAGGCTCCTGGTGCCAGTGCTGGAGAAATCATCTATGAGATTACACGAGACCACCCCCAATTTGGTAACTAGTTTTTCCTTTGGCATGTTTCATCATTGCATACAGCAGTCCAGAGTTTGCTATTAGAGAGTATCAAGTGGCAAGGTTGCAATTCCAATGAACTGAGCTTTCTAACACCTTACAAATCTCCTTTAAAAACAATAATTATGATAGCTATCACACTGTACACATTACTAGGTAGGGTAATAAATTTTATAAACACATTATATATAACACCTAAAATTTAAGTTTTAAATCAACTTCATTTTACAGGTAAAAACCTGGGCTAAAGTAGCTTGCTGAAAGTCACTTAGCTAACATATGTCAGTTTAATTTCAAAGGTCAGGCTCTCAAACTCGACCTTATATGTCTTTTAGACTATCATTAGACTTCTTGATGAGACTTAAAAAATACATGAAAACATTTTTCAATGGTCTCCAGTGTTACTTCTACTTCAGCAAGATAGCCAAGTATGAAAACCTGAGAAATTTACCATTATCATCACCCAGAAATGCTGGATAAAATATAACAAGAATTATAAGGTGTTCATAGCTGACTTCCCAAGGGTAGAGACAAATCTCTGGGTGCTAGCAACAAAGAAGGCACTGAAAGCCAGTCATTGCATGAACTAATAGCATAGCTTCTCCAAAAGGGGTTGTGCATGTCTCAGTAACCTGGGGATGTGGGACTGACTGTCCATGCAGAGACAGAGCTTTGGAATTAAGATGCTGCATAAAATCAGGACTCTGGAAAGACATGTCTTCAATTACAGGGACAGAGTAGAAACAAGAAGTTCATCAGCACAGAGACATGGCAGAGAAATTTGCCTCTTTCTTGGAGTCAGAGTAGAAAAAAAAGCCTGGTGAAAAATAAAAAATATAAGCCTATTTTTTCCTGTAAATCTCAGGTGAAATTAGAGTATATATCTTGTCTAACAAACCTGAAGCTCAGATATTTTATGAAAATTAATCTCAGGCCTATGATACATCTTGGGTTCTTTATTGCAACTAGTAGAAATTACAGAAGACCTACCCTCTGCTAGGCCACATGGGATTCTCAGAAGAAACTATTGAAGCTCAGGATTTAAAATTATGGAATATGGGAGGAAACAATGTAGTACCATAACCAAAATAAACAAGAAGGTTAAAATCCCAAGAATTTCAAATAAAATAACAGTCTTATAAAAACTATGAAATAAGCATATATAAAATGATTTAAATACATAAAAGAAGGAATTTAAACTGTGTGGAAACAACATGTCATAAAAAATTTTTTAATGTAGATTTTTAAAAATAACTAAATTGATCATTGGAAAATGAAAATTATATTCATTAAAAGTAGAAACTCATTTGGCATATTAAATAGCAGAGGAAGAATAATCTGTTTTCCCTCTGGGCTACCAGATTTTTTTAATTATATATTTTTTGTAGGGAGGGAAAAAATTAACTTTAATTTAAAAATAATGCCAATGTCCACAAAGACATTGAAAAGCCATCTAATGATATTATAATTATAAAATGGTCAGTCTAGTTGAGATGTCATTTATTATAGCTATGTAACCTTGAAAAAGGCAGGTATATGGTCTTATGCCATAGGTTTCTTTGAGAAGATAGGCTAAATCATTAAAACATTTTTAAAAAATTTAGACTGAAAAGTTGCGAAAATAGTACAAAAGCTGTTGAATATGTTTTAGTTATCCTCCCCTAATGTTAACATCTTATAACTATAGAACAAGTATTAAAACCAGGAAATTAACCTTGATATGATACTATTAATTAATCCATAGGCCTTATTCAAATTTTGCCAGTTTTCCCACCAATGCCCTTTCTGTGACCCAATCCAGGATCTCAAATTACGCTTATTTGTCATGTCTCTTTGGGCTCCTCCAATCTGTGACACACACACTTCCTCAGTCTTTGTCTTTTATGACAATGACTCTTTTGAAGAGTACTGGTCAGATATTTGTAGACTGTCACTCAATTTGTGTTTGTCTGAGGATGATTTCTCATGATTGGGTTAAGGTTGTGTTTTTTTCCCCTTTCTCAATGCGTCATCAGGAGGTACATCATCTCACTATGTCTTAAAATAGGTGATATTAACTTTGATCACTTGGTTAAAGTGGTGTCTATTAGATTTTTCCCCTCTAAAATTAGTATTTTTTCATTTGTAATTAGTAGGTTTCCTGTTCTCATTGTACTTTCAATTACTTATTTTAAGCTAGATATTTTTAAAGTCCTTTTCATCTCTAAAAATCTATGACCCTTTTGATGTATTAAGTTCTCTATCTTTATTTTTGTCAGTAAAAGACAAAAAATTAAGCCCCCAAATTTCCTAGAACCAGTCCAATATTTCATTAAGTCTTAAACAAAACAATGCTGAATTAAATGATTTTTAAGCAGATAAAAGTTTGCCATTTCAGTTTGATAAATATTACATAGTCTTTATTGTGATGCTTTCCTGCTGTACCTCTTTTAATTATTTCTTCCTATGAACTTGATTTTTCAACTATCCAGAGCTTACCTATCAGTAATAATCAAATCACTTACCTAGAAACCATTCAAGAGTGAAACTGGTGGTTAAGAAGCCCACTTAACACAAATCTGCTTGCATCAATCAATCTTAATTATGTAAATTTGTGGAGTCTTTACCTTGTACTCTCTCATCACTTAAGAAAGTTCAAGTAGGGTTTTGGGCATTTTGTGAAGAGCTGACCCCTTGAAAAAGAACCAAATGTAAATTGCTTGTGTAATATGTGCATAAAAGACTTGAGTTCAAACAGTTGCAGACTCACCACTGTTTTCAGATACAGATGCTCCTAAACTTACAATGGGGTTACACCCTGTTAACTCATTGTAAGTTGAAAATATCATGAATTGAAGATACATTTAGTACACCTAACCTACCGAACATCATAGCTTAGCCTGGCCTACCTTAAATGTGCCCAGAATATTTACATTACTCTAGAGTTGGGTAAATCATCTAACATAAAGCATGTTTTATAATTAAGTGTTAAATATCTCATGTAACTTATTAACTACTGTACTGAAAGTGAAAAACAATGGTTTTGTACTATTGTAACTTAAAAAAAGCGTAAGTCAAATTACTGAAACTCAGGGAGTATCTGTATAAATTCAGACAACTTGATTAATTTGTATCCATAGCTACTTACTTATATTTGAAAGTACATATAATGAGATGGTTTTAATGAAGTAACTTGAGAATCATTTGAAAGAGAATCTTATTTAACCTAACACAATGGCAATTCCAAATTATTTATCATCATGTAAGATGTGTTAATATGAATGATCTCAATCTCAAAATAATTCATAGAGATTCAAATGATATTCCAATTCTTAATACCTACTGAATCTTCCCTTCAAAAGTATTGGTTAAAATATAGACTTCAGTATGAAGGAAATCCCAAATAGAGACCATTTTCTGTTTTTTACCTTGGATTTTGATATGTTTAAAGTGTTATCTTTCTGTAGTCATATTATGATTAAAGCAGAGGTGACGTACTACAGAAAGAAGGTTAGCTCTCCTCTGTAGAGACTCCCACAGTAGGCTGATACTTCTCCTGGTCCACTCATGAGCTTGTCACAAAGGCGCTTATATTCAGCATGTCCAGTGCTGAACCCTTCGTTTTCCCTCCAACCCCCTCCTCCTTCTGTATGATTGATACCCAGTAGTGGCATCCAGTCACCCAGCCCAGTAGGTGATTCTTGTTGATGCCTTCCTCTATCATCCTTCACAGGAACATTTGTCGAGTTCCGTTGTTACCACTTCCTCAGTGACTCTTGCATCTGTATTGCTTTCCAGTCTTACCTCTGTTGTCTCAGTTCAGGTCTTTCCTCTGGATTTGGCAGTAGTCTTATAATTGGTCAAACCTTCTACATGAATGTTAGCTACTATTGTTATCACTTTTATAGAATAAAGTCCGTCCCCTTGAACAGGACCTTCAACTCTTACAGGCTTTCCATATTCTGGCCACATGTTGTATGTTCGAAGTCAATTCATGTCATTCACCTACTGGAAAACTCACAGTGGCTCCCAGTTGCTTATAGGGCTAATCTTTGGGGTAGGAGGTGCATCTTGCCTATCTTTGAATCCCTCCATTCCTGAAGGGCCTACCACAGTCATTAGCACCTAATGGGTACTGAATGACTACTTATTGAGTTAAAATTAATGGAATTAGCCAATATCTTATAATTCCTGTTAATCTGTATGACATGAAAGTGGTTTGTTTGTTTTTTTTTTACGTAAAAAATTAGATTTGTTTCATTAGGCCTTTTTAGGAAAATTCTTCTTTGCTTTTCTGTCATAAAGCAGAATAGCTAGGAAATCAGCATTTGAATGTTTTCTACTCTACATATATTCATTGTCGAAATTTTCTTTCATAATATTTTGCAACTGCACTCACATTCGTAAACAGTCCACATCCTAGAAATCTGTTTATTAACAGCATCTTAGGAACAGAAGTTGAACCAAGGAGAGATAGGTAATAGAATTTATTTTTACTTGAGTACAAATAAGTTATAATACAAGAAAGAAAACTACAGTGAGTTGATACTACATATGAATATATAAAAAGTAGTGTAGTCACATTTTTCTCTTATTTTGGTATTTCATTACCATCTAGGATATTATGCTTGTTTTAAACTTGAATTTAGTGCATATAAATATTAGAATGAGTGTCTTCAGTGAGTAAGAAAGCAAATTTCTCTGGAGTAATCAAAATGTGTCATCAATTGCCCAATATGTCTAGTGTCTAATGTATTAAGATTCGAGTATTCACCTATAGAATATTTTTAAAATAGACACTCTATCTGTTTCTCTTTTTCTTGCTCCCTCTTCCTCACCCTCTCCCTCCCACTATCAGAGTGTTAGAGTGGCTTCCTTCAGATTTATTGTTAGATACTTTTTCATGAGAATCTGTCTTCTGCTTGCAGCACTCATCCATTCTTCTGTTTGGTCTTCAATTGAAGGCATAGTCTTCCTGTGAAATGTTAATTGTTTCTATAACACCTCTGTATTTTTAGTCTCACTTTAAGAAGATAGTAGGTGATGGTGAAGGTGCTTTAGATAAAGAACAAGCAGTACAAATTGCTGATGATAGTGATGTTTATATGTAGATTTCCTTGTTTCAGTTCTAATACAGTTTAAAGAATGAAGGAGGAGAAAACATGATAATTTATTTAGCAGTCTAAATACTGGTACATGTTCACAAAACAATGATGATTGGTAACAGAGCTTCGTGACCAGGAATGTAAGCTTCAGATTCAAATCCCAAATTCATCAACTTAACATTTGTGTAACTTCTAACAGTTATTGAACTTTCAACCTAAAGACTTTCATCTATAAAATGAAGATGATAATGGCATCATTCAGAATAATTAAATAAAATTAATGAGAAGTGTATTACTCTGTTTTCATGCTGCTGAGAAAGACATACCTGAGACTAGGGAAAAAAATGTTTAATTGGACTTATAGTTACACATGGCTGGGGAGGCCTCAGAATCATGGCAGGAGGTGAAAGGCACTTCTTACATGGTGGCAGCAAGAGAAAATGAGGAAGAGGCAAAAGTGGAAACTCCCGATAAACCCATCCGATCTCGTGAGACTCATTTACTATCACAAGAATAGCACAGGAAAAATTGGCCCCCATGGTTCAATTATCTCCCCTTGGGTCCTTCCCACAACATGTGGGAATTCTGAGACATATAATTCAAGTTGAGATTTGCGTGGGGCCACAGCCAAACTATGTCAAAAAGGATGACCAACATTCTTTTTAAGCACCTGTAAAGCATATACTACTATTTCCTTTTACGAATAAAGAACAAAGGCTTTTGGAGCTTAAAGAAGCTCACTCAGCTGGAAGCAATGGAGCTGGGTTTGAATCACCACATAGAATATAGTGCAGTACCTGGCATATGTCTTCCACTGTTAGCTATCACAAGTTGAGCATCCCTAATTCAAAAGTCTGAAATCTGAAATGCTCCAAAATCCATAACCTGGTAAATACTGACATGATGCCACAAGTGGAAAATTCTACCCCTGACTTCATATGAAAGGTTACAGTCAAAACTTTTTGCATGCACAAAATTTATTTTTAAATATTATATAAAATTACCTTCAGGCTAGTGTGCAAGGTACATATAAAACATAAATGAGTTTCATGTTTAGACTTGGGCTCTGATTCCAAGATATCTCATTATGTATATGCAAATATTCCAAAATCTCAAATCTGAAATACTTCTGGTCCTAAGAATTTCAGATAAGGGATATTGAACCTGTATTACTATCACTAGACAGAATTCTCTCATGAAAAACTTCCACTGAATTGTTTCTAATTTCCCATTATATTTTCACCAAAAACTTCTTGGCTGGAAGAAATTTTCTGTTACATAGAAAGTCATGCATAGAAATGAATCCATTCAATGCCCAGTATTTGAGTATTTGTTCATGGTATTCGCTACTATCTTAATCTCCTTATATAATTTTTAATAGATATAAGTCAGTAACTTCATACATGAATTGCCCTTGAATGACTTATAGTTCTTTTAGCAGAAAGCTTGAGAATTCTGTGTCTAAAGGTGAATTCAATACTGTCTACTGAATTATGTGTTAACATCCTTTCCTTCACCTTAGATAAAAATAAGTAAGTACATCATTTATTTTTAGTTAAAAAGAAAAAAAAAAAAAGATTAGTAGAAAAGGAAGTAAGGGCTCTGACTTTTCCTAGGCACCCTCACTAACTGTGTGATCTGTGCCTTCCTAGGGGAGGTGGTCCTTCTGGTGAATATGCCTGCAGACAGCCCTGCAGATGAAGGGCAGCATCTGCCTGATGGGAGGACAGCTACCCCCACCAGCACCTTCACTCAGCAGGACATCAATGAAGGCATTGTATGGTACAGGCACTCAGGAGCCCCAGCCCAGAGTGACTCCTTCCGCTTCCAGGTACCCTCTACTTCCTGACTTTTCTGAAATCTGATGAATCTAATTACTCTTATTGATAATCAACTTGAGTAATTTCCTACAGTTGACAGGAAATCACGTTTGGGGGATGTATTAGTCCCTTTTCATGCTGCTAATAAAGACATACCCAAGATTGGGTAATTTATAAAGAAAAAGAGGTTTAATGGACTCATAGTTCCATGTGGTGGGGGAGGTCTCACAATTATAGTGGAAGGTGAAAGGTGTGTCTTACGTGGAGGCAGTCAAGAGAGAATGAGAGCCAAGTGTAAAGGGAAACTCCTTATAAAACCATAAGCTCTCGTGAGATTTACTACCATGAGAACAGTATGGGGGAAACCTCCCCTATGATTCAATTATATCATTTTGGGTCCCTCCCACAACATGTGGGAATTATAGGAGCTATGATTCAAGACAAGAACCGAGTGGGGACACAGCCAAACCTTATCAGGGGAATTCCCTATAAAATACCATTCATAGCATTAGGATATTTTTTTAATTTGTCAGTTCAGATATATGTATATCTTTACAAGCAGCGTTATCCACAACCAAGATGTTTAAGTTAGATAATGGCCAAAGTGTTCAGAAAAAAAAAATTATTTTAAAATATAAAAATACTATTGGAGAACAAAATCTTATTTTCTAATTTTGAATGTTCTGGAACATTTACTATCTTGTGATAAGATCATGGGCCTGTAGCCAAACTCAACAGGCTTAGGTGTCAATTCTGCCACTTACTAGCTATACAACTTTGGGCAAATTACTTGGGCAAAAGTTCTATGCTTCATTTTCCTTGCCTGTCAAATAGGATTATTGTGAGGATTTAATGAGTTAATACATATAGAACACTTAGAATACTGCCTATCACATAGTTAGCATTATACAAGTGTTTGTTATTACCATTTGTAAAAATTGGTCAAATACCAGAACAAAAGGAGACCTTCAGTAGATTAAAGAACAAGAATTATACTGCATAAGCTGGGTGCAGTGGCTCACACCTGTAATCTCAGCACCTCGGGAGGCCAAGGCAGTCAGATTACTTCAGTCCAGGAGTTTGAGACCAGCTTGGGCAACATGATAACACCCTGTCTCTACAAAAAAATGTGAAAATTAGCTTGGTGTAGTGGCAGCTAGGTGGGAGTATCACTTGAGCCTGGGAGGTGGAGGCGGCACTGAGCCATGATCACGCCACTAAACTCCAGCCTGGATGAGAGAGCGAGACTCTACCTCAAAAAAAAAAAAAAAGAAAGAAAAAAGTTATACTGCATGTGTTCTCTATCATAAATATAAATTAATAATAAAAGGATAAACAAAAATTTAGGCCACTTGCAATATTTTAAATGATCTCTTAAATAATTACTAGAAAATTCCTCAAAGAAAATCAGAACAACAAACTCTTAAGAAATATTGATGAGGAGGAAATAACCTATCAAAACTTGAATCCTATGTACAAAATTGTACTCAGAAGAAAATTGATGGCCTTAAGCTCTTATTATTGAGCAAGAAAGCATTAAAGTACATGGACAAAATACTTAACTCAAGAAGCCAGAGAACCACAAGGGAAACCTAAGGAAAGCCAAAGGAAGGAATCAGTAGACATAAGCAGAGGAATTGGTTAATTATACAATGCTAGAAATGATAACAAGTACAAAACCTGATTTTGAAGATCAATAAAATTAGGCAAACCTCTGGCAAGCACAATTTGGAAATAAAGAATCATACAGAAATACAAAAGAATAAGGAATTATGAATGAGAAAGAGTGTTTAAGCACAGATGCAGAGAATTTGGTAAAGTGTCAGAGAAAATATCTATGTTTGTGGGGATCAACCAAAGCAGCGTCAGTGCCTCTCAAAGTCTGAGTCTTTTCCTTTGTCTAGGAATCCAGCTGGGGCTGAACTCACCCTGCTCACCTTGTTAAAATGATCATCCATTCTGCTTCTGATGCCTGGCATGTACATCTTCACCGCCTGACTAATTTATATTGTGCAAAAGATGTGCTTTTCCAGAGAGCAGGTTGAGATAAATTTGGAAACCATTAAAATGAGATTATCCTGAGCACATTGAATGTCCAATGAGTGCGCAAACATTGGGTGCCCTTTGCCCAAGTTAACTTTTCATTTTTAGCACCTGGGGACTGCAGCAGTCATCAAAGAATGAGTCAGAATGAAGGCAAAGACCTCAATCAAAAGAAGTCACCTCCTCAAACTAGAATCCTCAGATCTACCTTTGCTTCATGGGGTCAGGAAGGAGAATGTTATCAATATGGAGCACTTTCCTGGAAGGGGATTCAAAGTAGCTACTCAAAATAGCGTTTGATTGCTTTTGCAATTTGGTTAATGAGTAAATAAATAAAGTTTTAAAATAATAAAAATAAAATAAAAATTAGTGATTAAAAAAAATTCACTGGATGAAGACATCCAGTTGAATGAACATTATTACTTAGAAAGCAGTTCCCTTTGGAGAGCCTTCACACATTTTGCTCAAAATGTGTTTAGAACTCCTATGTGAAACTGCCTTCAAAGTGTGTGGGATATTCTTTAGAATGTCCTCAACAGTGACAGTGTATCATCTTTTGGAAGTGGATTAAAAAAATTATAGCTAAATAGCCAAAAGTTAGACTAAGATCTGGTGAGAAAAAGAGGGTAATTATTTTGGGTTCAAATGGGGAGTAATCATGAAGTAATGGGCTCAGAGTTTCTTATATGATTTGTAAACTTTGTCTGAAGGCATTCCCAAAAATGCATTTTGAACATTGACAGCATCTTTGTTGCAAATATGAAACAACTTTCTGTTCTGGGATTATATTCTCCTGATGTCAAAGTGTTGGTGTGTTTATTCTAAAAGTCTCATAGTTTTATAAGCATATCTCATATTTTGATATAAAATGAGATAGACACTATAGATGGGTGCTAACATAAGTAGTTAGCAACTTTTCCCATTCGTCATTTTAGTGTCCCTAAAGGATTTCAAACTTTAGACAAACAAACAAAAAAAATCCTGTTGTAATAATTCTTTTTCTTTTTTTCTAAAGCAGAAAATATAGTATAATGAATTGCATGAATTTTTTTTTTTTTTCTTCTGAGACAGAGTTTCACTCAGTCACCCAGGCTGGAGTGCAGTGGCGTGATCTCTGCTCACTGCAACCTTCGCCTCCCAGGTTCAAGCAATTCTCCTGCCTCAGCCTCCCAAGTAGCTGGGATTACAGGCACCTGCCACCATGCCTGGCTAATTTTTTGTATTTTTAGTATAGGTGGGTTTTCACCATGTTGGCTAGGCTGGTCTCAAACTCCTGACCTCAAGTGATCCACCCACCTCGGCCTCCCAAAGTGCTGGGATTACAGGCATGAGCCACTGCACCTGGCAGAATTGCATGGATTTAATGCCATTTGAATGTTCATGTGCTATCATGAGCCATCAATGCATCCCATCTGTTACTTTGCATCTAAGAGTTGGGACATATGTAATGTGAGTGGGATTAGAAAATAGACCATGGCATGGGGGGCTACGGGAGGGATAGCATTAGGAGAAATACCTAATGTAGATGACAGGTTGATGGGTACAGCAAACTACCATGATATGTGAAAACCTGTGTAACAAACCTGCACATTCTGTACATGTACCCCAGAACTTAAAGTATATAAAAAAAAAAAGAAAAAAAGAAAGAAAGAAAATAGAACATGACATAGTGCAAAGAAAGCTTGCACATTCAGAGAGTCACTTTTGGTGTGGGAAGGAGCTCTGGTTTGGGTATATTCAGGTCACTTTGACACAGTCTTAGGAAATGTGGTTCGAAAAAGACCAACATATTTCCCATCAGTATCTTTACTAGACTGATTCACTTGCTCAGTAATATGACTGCATTTTACTACCTATTCAACATGATTCTTTTTCTTCAAAAGATAGAATGTATTTGCACCCCTCCCAACTCCTTATCTAATTTCCTAAAGCTACCAAAGTGAGTCATCTTGGTCAGTGGAATGATCATGAATCTTACTGATCTGATTAAATTCTGCCACTTGTTGGCTTTGTGACTTTAACACATTGCTTAAATTTTTGACTTTCAGTTTCCTCACCTGTAAAAAGGAGGATAATAATATCTACTCTGTGGATAAGTAAGATAACTCTTGAAAAATAGCAAATGCAGTTCTGATCCCATAATAGATGATGAGTGAACTATAGTTATTGTCGATAAGATCATTTACAGTGACGCTATATCTCCTTAAAAACATGTATTTTGACACTTGATCCCAGGCATCTGATGTGGTCAAGATGAAGACACAGAAGACAGGCTTTCTGTTGGAGTAACTTTTAAAGACATAGAGAAAGGACTGCTATCTCTGCCTCTTTTTCTCAGAATTGATAGAACCCTGCCAATGGATGCAACTCCACATGTCACACAGAGCTTAGCAAACAATGGGAGAAGGATGGTTTAAGAGGGCAGTTCAGTAACTGATGAGGAGTGAGAAGCTGCATAGAAAAAGCAACATTCTTCAGGTTTTTGAAGCAGGAGAAAGTTGATTTTGTGACCACTACTCTAATTGTGAATGTTACTAATCTTGATGAGGCTGAGATTTGTTACTTACCTATCATTTACCTGTGCTGGTTAAAAATGAAAGAAATGGAATACAAATCACATTACATAATCATAACAAGACATTATATAGTCCTCAAAAATTATGTTTTCTAGCATGTTTAATGACATAGCAAACTATCATAGTATTGTGTTAAGTAAAAAATTGTATGCAATTGATACATGTGCATATAAAATAAGATAAATATCAGCATATTAATATTCACTATTTCTAGGTAGTGAAATTCTGGATGATTTTTTATTTCTTATTTATACTTTCCTGCATTTTCAGCTTTGCCTAAAATGATTATATATCTCTTCACAATTAGTAAAAGATCAGCATTAAAATATGAAGGGCGGAATGAGAATTGTAATAAAGGAGCATATAGAATTCAAAGACAGCTGGCTTAAACGAGGGAAAAAAACCACGTACTGACATACTCTGCCCAGTAGAAGATAAGAGGCTCACCAGGATGACCTTCTTTTCAGGTGTTCAGTGCCTCCGATGCCCAGACCCGCCTGGAGAGCCGCATGTTCAACATCGCAATCTTACCACAGGCACCTGAAGCACCTAAACTGTCTCTGGAAGCATCTCTCCATATGACTGTGAGTTGAGTGGTAGACTTGTGGTTTCCACTTAAAGAAAGCATGCTGATGGGATTTGATAGAGTATCCTGGTTTTGTATGCAGTAAGTGCCTGGCCCAGATCATAGACTGGAGGTCCAAAAAACCTAGTGATTACATTTCTCATTGACTTGAAAAAGGAACTTAAAATTCCCAGAGTGAAACGAAGGTTATACAGAATCCATATTAACCTTCCATCCATTGCTGATGTCCTCTCTATAGTATCCCAGGTGTTCCAGGGGTTCTCCTTGAAAATTTGGAGCAAATTTCAGGCTTATGTCCATGAAATCAATATTTGGGTATCATTGGTTCCCCAGATAGAGCACTACCTAGTGGAGAAATTATTATTCCATCTTCTAGAAGCCCTATGAGAAACTTTCCACTGTAAAAGCTTCCTAGAGAAGATGTGTCAATGCTGAATCCAGAAGGATAAATAGCAATTATCCACATGAAAATCTGGGGGCACATTGGGAGGAGTGGAGAGGTGAAGACAAAGGGCACTGCCACAAGTGAAGAGAGCACATGCAAAGACCCACACGCAAGAGAGAATAGAATGATTGCAAAATTGCAAACAGTTCAAGAACACTGGAGAAATTAGGAAGGCAGCAAGGAGGTGTGATGAGGATAAGGAGGTCATCAAGCTATCACAGAAAGCCTCGTATGCTAGTGGGAAGGAGTGTGTGGCATGGGAAGGTGTGAAGCAACGTGTCAACTAGATTAGTACATGCAGCTTAGTTTAGACAATTAGCAACTCCCCCATGACCCTCAGTTTCTGTTGGGGGGGGCTGTAATGCCAAAACCCCTCTTCCAGACATAGCCGCAAGCATGTAAGACCTTTTAAATTAATCATCATGGCTTCACATTTTACTTAGTACCCACACAATTATGCTCCAAAGTAGTGTATCAGCCTTGAGCCACAACAAAGAGAACAGGTATAGTTTTTAGAAATTATGGGTCTGGGACATGACAGAGACATAAAGGGGAAAATAGAAAGTTTTTAATGAGTAGCTGGTATCGGCATTTCCACCGTAAACCATAATTTAAGGAAATCATAATTCAGCAGCACTATAAAGTCTATAATTCATCATTTTGACTGGAGGAACTAGGATCAGAATTTTCTCTAAACTGTTAAGAAAAATGTGCACACACATGTCTTGCCAAATGCTAATGCAGTGTTATTTTGAGTTTGGAGGAAAAAATGGGCCAGGAGCCAGGACGACAGTGCTGCTTCCGGCTCTGTCACTGTGGAGCTCTGAAGAGACTTTTCAAGCCAGTTAGCCTTTAGGGACTTAGGTTGCATACTTGCAAATGAGGTCTGTCCAGTTAAAACTTAGGTTAGTTTACTGTAAATTGTAATTAGCCTGCTTTCATGTTACTTAAATATATAGTTTATATATTTTTTGACACTAAGGCCATTACTTTAGAACATACTTGTGATCTGTCACAAAAATGCATTCTCAGTTTAGTCATTTAGTCTCATCTAAGCACACAAGTTTTGGAGATATTTGGTAAATACATTGTGAATGCATATGGTAAATACCTATAAGGTATATTTAGTATACTTGTATATGTGATTAAAAGTAGGAATCTACTTCTCCATTCAGACTCTCATTCATAAACACTTTTGAGCTCCTAATGTATGCCAAGTGCTGTGAAAGACATTGGACAGTCAGTGACCATAAAATACAATCTTTATTCTCAAGGGACTTTAAGTCTAGATGAGGAGACAAGCAAATAAATAAGCACAGATAATACAATGATAAGTGCTATGACACAGCAATGATATGGGAGCGCTCCAAACCCAGCAGAGCGAGAGAGAGGATCACAGAAGCTTCCTCTGGGGTGAACAGAGCTGGGTGAGGGTAAATTATCTAGAGACCAGGATTCTCAAACTTAATCCTATATTAGAGTCACTATAGAGTTAATGAAAACACAGATTGCACTCACCTCCTTCCCTCTGAGTCCCCAAAGTCCATTGTACCATTCTTATGCCTTTGCATCCTCATAACTTAGCTTCTACTTATGAGTGAGGATATATGACGTTTGGTTTTCCATTCCTGAATTACTTCACTTAGAATAATAGGTGAGGGATAAAAGACTGATAATTGGGTTCAGTGCATACTGCTCGGGTAATGAGTGCACCAAAATCTCACACATCACTACTAAGGAACTTACTTATGTAAGCAAATACCATCTGTTTCCCCCCAAAAAACCTAGGGAAATAAAAAAATTTTAAAGATTAAAAATTAAAAAAATAGAGAGAGATCCAAGATGGCCACGTAGCAACAGCTCAGGATTGTGGCTCCCAGTGAAAGTGCAGAGAGCGAGTGGATGCTGCAATTGCAGACGAATTTTTGATGCCCACAGACTGGGAGATTCCCGGCGAAGGAGCCACCCGGGTCACCAGCACGACTCTTTTGGCCGGCGCGACTCTTTTGGCTGGCGCGGTGCTTCTCGGTGCGGAATGTGCGGGACTGGGTGCCCAAAGGCTCCGCGGGTCCCATCCCCACAAGGAGAACAGCAATTGGAAGCGCTGAGGAGAGAGCGAGCACAGCTGAACCCAGGAAGGCCCAGCTCTGTAGGGAAGGGGCGCCCCCCGAAGGAAAACTAAGAAACAGAAAAAACTTAATAACTAACAAGCCGGACGTCCACTCAGAGACCCAATCTGAAAGTCGGCAATTACAAAGACGACAGGTGGATAAATCCACAAAAATGGGAAGAAACCAGTGCAAAAAGGCTGAGAACAACCGAAATCAGAATGCCTCTCCTCCTACAGGGGATCGCAGCTCCTCATCAGCAAGAGAACAAGGCTTGACGGAGGATGAGTGTGATGAACTCACAGAATCAGGCTTCAGAAGGTGGATAATAAGAAACTTCTGTGAGCTAAAAGAACATGTTCTAACCCAATGCAAAGAAACTAAGAACCTTGAAAGAAGATTTAA
>PVKP010034325.1:0-24316 GCA_004027715.1 Plecturocebus donacophilus
TAATACCCATTTTTAGACTGTATTCTAGCCTGGGCAACAAAACAAGAATCCCATTCTCTCTCCCTCTTTCTCTTCCTCTTTCTTTCTCTCTTTCATTCTTTTTTTTTCTTTCTTTCTTTTGCTGTTTCTTTCTCTCTCCTTTTCTAAAATCTCTTCCTCTTTCTTTCTCTCTTTTATTCTAAAAAAAAAAGAGCCTCGTGACTGGTAAAGAATCTTCATACCTATATAGGTTTATCCAGTGTTTGGAATGGGACCTTGAACCTGTTACATACACCTTTTGAGCCTCAGTATTTCTTACGCATGCCTGTAGGAGCTGAGTAAGGATTTAATGAGATATGTATGCAAAAGCACCAAGCACCTAGCACAAGAATGGGCCATAGGAAACGCTCGATAAAATGTAACCTCTATCCCCCTTCCTTTTTTTTTTTTTTTTTTTTTTTTGAGACAGAATCTTGCTCTGTTGCCAGGCGCCAGGCTGGAGTGCAGTGGCGTGATCTTGGCTCACTACAACCTCCACCTCCCAGGTTCAAGCAATTCTCCTGCCTCAGCCTCCCGAGTAGCTGGGACTACAGGTGTGTGCCACCACACCCAGCTAATTTTTGTATTTTTTAGTAAAGATGGGGTTTCACCATGGTCTTGATTTTTTGACCTCGTGTTCCGCCCTCTTCGGCCTCCCAAAGTGCTGGGATTACAGACATGAGCCACCATGCCTTGCCTCTCCCTTCCCTTTCACAGCAGCTACTTTCCTAAGGTTCAATCCACCCGTGGGCAGGTGGTCATATTTATAGCCCCCATTATGTGCAATGGAAGGCTCCAATCATCAGCACCTGTTGAGTTGGCTGGAATGAAATGGGATCATCTTATACCTGTCTGCGTTCAAGTCTGAGGTTGGGAGAAGAATTCTAAAGAGAAAAGTTTACAGTGTTACATGAGAAGGTTGGGTGCTCAGATCAAGACCTCATCAACATCTCAGAAGGATTAGAAGTGTCCTTGGATATAGAAAGGGGAGTGGCTAGGTATAATTACCCTGTACGCTGGACCATGTCGCTGGACAGGCACTGTGCCATCTGGGGGCACAGATGGGCATTGCTCCCAAAGGACTTTGCTGGGTGCTGTCAGAGGACGTCCTCACTGCTCACTAGCAAGAGGATACAGCATGGTCCTTAAAATGGAGGCTGGGAAGTCCCCAGACACGGACTCCTTTCCCAAATGCTCCTGTTGCAGGTGGGGACGATATTAAGGCAGGTAGAAGCTGGCTGGTGTGCGGAAGCTAGCTCAGCTCCAGCCCAGGTGATTCCTTCAGATCCAAACCCACAAACTCTTCATCTCTTCATGCCCTCTCCGTCTGTCTCCTCTACTCCAGTGCAAAGAATCATTTTGTAGTTCTGAGGACAAGAAGATTTGATCTGAGTCCTCAAAATTTTCTCCCAAATGTACTAAATATGCCCTGAGTTCCATTCATTCCCTTGGAAGCCCAGGCTTAAGAAACTCAAAGCCAGAAGCAATGCTCTTTCCACTGCCAACACATCCCTTTTCTGGGATAATTTGTCTCAGAATAATCTAGCGAAGTGGTTATCAAAGTGTGGTTCCTGGACTAGCAGCAACTGTGTCACCTGGGAATTTGTTACAAATGCAAGTTCTTGGAGCCTACCTCAGTTGGGCACTCAGTGAGTAAGAGTCAGCAATGTATTTTAACCAGTCCTCCAGGGTCACTTAAAACTACTGCTCAGCTGAGAACTGAGTGGTAAGGGGAAGTGGGTTGAGAAAGGTTTAAGGAGGAATGGAAAATGCCAAGAGTAGGGCTGCGCATGGTGGCTCATGCCTGTAATCCCAGCACTTTGGGAGGCTTAGACCAGTGGATTCAAAACCCAGCAGTTCAAAACCAGCCTGTGCAACATAGTGGGACCCTCATCTCACCTAAAGTTACAAAAAATGAGCCAGGGCCAGGCACAGTGGCTCATGCCCGTAATCCCAGAACTTTGGGAGGCTGAGGTAGGCAAATCACATAAGGCCAGGAATTCAAGACCAGCCTGGCCAACATAGTGAAACACAATCTCTACTAAAAATACAAAAATTAACCAGGTATGTTGGCTCACGTTTGTAATTCCAGCTATTTAGCAGGCTGAGACACAAGAATTACTTGAACCCAGGAGGTGGAGGTTGCATGAGCCGAGATCACAAACCACTGCACTCCAGCCTGGGCAGCAGAGCGAGACTCTGTCTCAATGAAAAATAAAAATAAAAAAATTAGCTGGGTGTGGTAGTGTGTGTCTGTAGTCCCAGCTACTCAGGAGGCTGAGGTAGGAGGATCACTTGAACCTGGGAGGCTCAGTGAGCTGAAATAGCACCCACTACACTCCAGCCTGGGTGACAGGGTGAGATCTCGTCTCAAGAAACAAAAAAAACAAACAAAAACAAAAGAAAAGAAAAAATACGAAGAGTAACAAAAGTAGTTATTGTAAATAAATCGTTCCGTTGTAAGAACAACTCACAGTTTAATATATTTTATGAGCAAGCGTATGTGACTGCTTACTGTGTACCATGCATTAAACCAAGTGCTTGACCCACAATGATCAAGAAACTCTCATAATCTCCACTTTCCAGGTGAGGAAATTTAGGCTTTCTGGAGAGGATTAGGAATTTGCCTTTGGTTACACAGAAAGCAGTGACGTTAACAATGGAATCTCATAAACCTGATTCAAAAGCTCCATTTTAGCACTGGCTTTTAAAAAATCAGGTTACATGCTTGGTGGCTCATGTCTGTAATGCTAGCACTTTGGGAGGCCGAATATGGTATATCTCTTGAGCCTAGGAGTTCAAGACCAGCCTAGGTAACCTAGAGACCCTGGTCTCTACAAAAAAAGTTTAAAAATTAGCCAGATGTGGTGGTGTGCACCTATATTCCCAGCCACTCGGGGGCTAAGACGGGAGGATGGCTTGAGGCTGGGAGGTTGAGGCTGCAGTCAGCCGTGATCATACCACTGCACTCCAGCCTCAGCAACAAAGCGAGACCCTGTCTCAAAACTAAATAAATATATATATGTATATTAAATATATATATATTTAAATTATATATATATAATTTAAATTAATATATGTATATAATTTAAAAATTGAAAAATGCAAATAAATAAAACATCAAGTTACAAAACAGTCAATATTGAAAGTAACTGATATAGTTTGGATGTCCCCCACAAATCTCATGTTGAGATGTAGTTCCCGGTGTTGGAGGTGGGGCCTGGTAGGAAGCGTTTGGGTCACGAAGGCAGATCCCTCATGGCTTGGTGCTATCCTCGTAATCGTGGGTGAGTTCCAACAAGATCTGATTACTGAAAGTGTGTGGCACCTCGCTTGCTCTCACTGGCTCCTGCTGTGGTAATGGGACCTGCCTGCTCCTGCTTCACCTTCTGCTATGAGTAAAAGCTCCCTGAGGAGCTTCCTCCAGAAGCTGAGCAGATTCCAGTGCCATACTTCCTGTACATCCTACGGAATTCAGAGCCGATTAAACCTCTTTTCTTTATAAATGACCCAGCCTCAAGCATTTCTTTATAGCAACACAGAATGGACGAATAAAGTAGCCTTGCAGGTGGCTTTTATTTTCTTCTTCATATTTTTCTGCATTTTCTGAATCTCTCCATGAACATGTGTTACTTTTAAATTAGAAAAAATATTGCTATTTTCTAGAAAGCAATCTGTACATTATGATTCCATATTGGTAAAATAAAATCTATTAAACATGTAACTGTATACAAATGAATATCTATTTTACATAAATAGATATATCAATAGTCATTTATTCACAAGAAAAAGACTAGAAGGCTCAGCATCAAAACGTTAGCAATGATTATCACTGTGTGGTAGGGCTATAAATGATTGTAATTTTCTTCTATTTGCTGTTCAGTATTCTCACTAATAAACATGTATTAGAAAAAAATTAATAACCCAAGGCTTTCTGACTCCAATATGAGAATTCTCTCATAGCAAACTGTCAGTGCTTCTTTAAAAGTACCCTTTTCCAGTTTTTTTTTTAAAATAATCCAGTCTTGTTTTTTGGTCACACGTTGTGACTCACCACTTATCCTGTGCCATGTCACCAAGAAGGAGTCAAATCTTCTAACAAGAAACTTCCTGCAAAGCTGCCAGATTATATCTCTGGTTCAGATTTTGCCTGCAATCATGTTTTTCTAAATAAAGACTACAAACACATTCTGTTTTTCACTAGGTAACAGATGAGCTCTTGCTAATTGCAATCCTCTCTTCTCTGAGTTACTGACTACATGTACATGTGAGACAATGTGCCCTTCCTGGCTTCTTAAAGGATTATGGGGTCACACAGAGTAGGCTTAAATTCTAGCTATTTCCTCTTCTTTTATTTGTATTTGTATTTTTATTTTTTGAGATAGGGTCTTTCTTTGTTGCCTAGGCTGAGTACAGTGGCACAATCACAGCTCACTGAAGACTTAATCTCCCAGTCTCAAGCCATCCTCCCACCTTAGCCTCCCAAGTAACTGGGACCACAGACGCACACCACCATATCCGGCTAATTTTTGTATTTTATGTAGAGATGGGGTCTCACTATGTTGTCCTGAGCTCAAGCACTCCACCTGTCTTGGCCTCCCAAAGTAGTGGGACTACAAAGTTAGCCACTATGACTGGCTTCTATTTCTTACTAACACTGTTGACTTTAGGCAAAATACTTCATTCCTCTGAGCTTTAGTTTCTTCCTTACTAAAATTAGAAAAAATGATGAAGGGCTTTTAGGGTTGTTATGAGTTAACCAACTAGAAATTTCCTAAAGTGCCTGGCCCATAGTTGCTCTCCATCTTAACTTCTCTCTTTCTTAAAGATTTGTATCTTCATTCTGCTCATTACTAACAGTAGGCTAGTTACTTAGCCCTTTCAGCCTCAGTTTCCTCATCTGTTAAATGAGAATAACCCTCCTTTCACCTTCCTGCCAATTCGGTAAACACAGGATGGAACTGCCCAGATGCCCCTTCGAGAAGGGACTTGTCCAGCTGTCAGCTCCTGCAGGTTCTGCCCCAGGGAATGCCCTTATCCAGAGACTGCAGCTGGCAACCAAGGGGCTGCCCATGTTAGTCCCTGCAATGTGGCTCCGACAAGACTAGCTAAGGCTTTGTCAGTCCTGCATCAAGTTCAACCCAGCCTGTCTTCTTCCCGCTCCCTTTCCACAGCTGTTGATCCTTAATAAATGTCTTACTTGCCAAACTCCATCTCAGCAACTACATGAAGAGAACCCAATCTGTGACTGGGCAATAGATGGGAGTTTGGACCCAGCCACTTACAATGAAGACCCATCACTAATGGTGAGTGGAGCAGTCCCTGGCACAAGGTGAAGATGTTCTGATTGTTAAACGTGCACCTGTGGTGGATTGGGATGGTATGTACTGGATTGGGATGGTATGTACTGGGGCAAGGGCAGCATGAGCTGGTATGATGTATCAGGCATTTGAGAAGTAAGGGCAAGTGGTAGCTATAAGAGCAATGGGATTGGAGGGAGTGTCCGTTTTCTAAGGTTGCTGTAACAAATGACCATAAACTTGTCAGCTTACAGCAATAGAAATATGTTCTGGAGGCCAGAAGTCCAAGATCAAGGTGTCAGCCGGTTTAGTTCCTTTGGATGCTCTGAAGGAGAATCTGTTCTATGTGTCTCCTCGTGGCTGCTGGCAACCCTGGGGCTTCAATCTCCAGTCTCTGCCTCTGTCTTCCTGTCTTGTCTCTGTGTCTCTGTCTCAAATCTCTCTTTCCTTTCTTTTATAATGACACCAATAACTGGATTGAGGGCATACTCTAATCCAGGATGAACTTGAGTTCCTTAATTATATCTGCAAAGACCCCCTTTCCAAATAACGTCACATTCTGAGGCTTAGGGTAGACATCTCTTGGAGTGCCACCATTCAGGCCACTACAGTTGGTTATTGTGTAATGCTATTGATGCCTTAGGGAAAGACACGAGAAGCTACTTGATCAATAGGCAATTAAAGGCCACAAACAAAGCCAAAGAACTTCCCAAAAACACAAAAGAGGCTCTCATCTCTTTGGCAGGAGGCAGGGAGCCTAGGACTAGAATCAGGACGTCACAGTCAGAGTGGCCAAGCTCCAGAGAAGATTAAGTGTTCAATCAAGCTAGATCTGAGTGCCAAAATCAAGGCCCTGGTTAAGAAAAAATAGGTCCCTGACACAGGTTGGGGATATGTGGTCCAGGACTCCTGAAGAAGCTCTGAATCAACAGAAGTATCCCACCCCTCCTTCTTAAGACCCAACACTCCCCACCTTGCTTGAAAATAATGTAGATGTCCAATCACAGTGGCTCATGCCTGTAATTTCAGCACTTTGGGAGGCCAAGGTGGGCAGATCACCTGAGGTCAGTAGTTCAAGACCAGCCTGGCCAACATGGTGAAACCCTGTCTCTACTAAAAATACAAAATTAGCCAGGAATGGTGGCACATGCCTGTCATCCTAGCTACTTGGGAGGCTGAGGCAGGAGTGTTGCTTGAACCCAGGAGGCAGAGGTTGCAGTGAGCTGAGGTCACGCCATTGCACTCCAGCCTGCGTAACAAAAGTGAAACTCCATCTCAAAAAAAAAAGAATGGAGAGACTTCTCCCTAAGACAACAGATGCTGCTCTCAGGACCTGTCCCCACCTCCTCTTCTGGCCACTAGGCCTCTAACTAGGTGACATGCTGGGCCTAGGCAGGAAGAAAAGGAACTATACCTTCAAAGACTCTAAGACCTGGACAGCATGTGTCTGCAGGAGTCAGAAGGCACTTGTAGGACTGGATTCTGAGGATGCTTGATCAAGGGAGCTTATGACCAAGAACATAAGATTGCACTCAGGAGAGTTGTTTGATTTCTGAGCACACTCCCAAGACACAGGAGATAACACCCTGGCAAAGAACACCAGGAGATTGTGCAAATTCTACCCTAGGGTGGTTCCTAAAAGCATGGGAAAAGTGGCAGCCCATGCTATGTGAAGTTGTAACTGCCACTGAAGACCACAGAAGAAGGGATTGAAATGCTCAAAGAGATGGGTCTGTATTAGCCAGGGTTCTCCAGAGAAATAGAACCAATAGGATGTGTGGGTGTGTTTGTGGGAGAGAATATGTATACGGAGAGAGAGAGAGATTGATTGATTGATTATAAAGAATTGGCGCATGTGACCATGGAAGCTGGCAAGTTCTAAGACCCACAGTTGGCAAGCTGGAGACCCAAGACAGCCAGTGGCGTAGTGGAATCAGAAAGCCATCAGGCTTGAGACCTAGGAAGGGCCAGTATTTCAGTTTGACTTCAAAGGCGGGACAAAAAGATCCACCAGAGGATTATGTTCCATGGGACAGCCTGGAAGATACATTGTCTGCTAAGACCATAAAGAATGGGCTAGTAAGAGGGGCATTGGAATCATTAAAAATTCAGCAATGGCTCTCCTCTGTAGCAGGGACTGACAGGAGGAAGAGGCCAGTAAGAACTAGGGTCAGGCCAGGCATGGTGGCTCATGCCTGTAATTCCAGTACTTTGGGAGGCTGAGGCAGGCAAATCATTCGAGGTTAGAAGTTTAAGACTAGCCTGGCCAACATGGTAAAACCTTGTCTTTAGTAAAAATACAAAAATTAGCCAGGTGTGATGGCGCAGGCCTATAGTCCTAGCTACTTGGGAGGCTGAGGCCTGAGAATCACTTGAACTGAGGAGACAAAGGTTGCAGTGAGCCTAGATCCCACTCCTGCACTCCACCCTGGGCAACAGAGCAAGACTTGATCTCAAAAAAAGAGGAATTAGGCTCAGTGATAGCAGTAGAGATGACAGGACCCCAAAACGATGGAGGCCAGGTGGTGGTAGCACGAGCGCTCCAGAAGCCAGGTGGAGACAATTACCATAATGAACAACAGTTGGAGTGGCAGCCAAGAGGGTTAACCTGCAATAGTGCACAATGGCCCAGAGCAAAATAGATGGGCAGCTGGTACCATCAGAGGAAACGAAGGAGGGATGAGCTGGAGGCTCAAGGCAATTGTCCCAAGAATAAGCACAACGCCTTGCTCAGTTCCAGATCACGGCCAGTTTTTGGACCTAGAATTCAACTGAAAAGGAGGCTGGATCCCCAGAAGGAAGGAGCCTGGAAAGCCCATGGCCAGCATACATGGCAGTGATGCCCTCAGCCCTCCCCTAAAGGGACTTGTGATCACTTACTCTGGTAAATTCTCTGGGGAAAGGTGAATGCACACATATTTTAAGGACCATTAGAAAGTCTTATAGCGGCGGGGGGAGGGTTGGGGGAGGGCATTCTGATGACGCTCCCAGTTTCCTGATCTGAGGTCCTTGGCCTCTCTAACCCTGAAGAACAGGGAAAGGGGCCCTAGAGTCATGGTGAGCTTACTGTTCGAATACATGTCATGGACCCAAAGAGTTTTGCAGAAAAAGCGACTTATTAGGCAGAGAGAGAGAGCGAGAGCACTCCCATGCTGCTGTGGGAGGGGAATCCGGAGGGGATATCTGTATAGGTAAGGAGCAGCAGAGTTTTAACCCTGGAATCATTGCCTCTGCATTCATATTCTCGTCCAATGAGAGGAGTTCTTTCAAACTTCTTCTGTAGTGATTGATCATTGACTCTGATACCGGATTGGCTGCCTGGTCTGCAACAGAGCCCCCTCCTCCCAGAGCTTTCTGCGGGCTTTTTGGACAAAGAAACCCACCTGGATTCCTGTACCTAGCCTGTGCGGGGGAAACCTAATCAAAGAACTTTACATTCCCGGATGGGGGTGTGGATGGAGGTGTGGCACTGGGAAACCCTTGCCTTTGAAACCACACCCCTCAAGGACCCAAGAAGAGAAGTTTCTTTCCTTAACACAGTCCCTCAGCAACCACCTCTGAACAGGAAAGTCCAACTGCTGTTGGGACACGGGCATTGAACACTCTTTAACTACTTTCTGCTGAATTGGGGCATAGAAGGGGCCCTACACTTAAGGTTTCCTCCAGAGGGGAGTCTTCCAGGGGTTCAGGTTGATCCAGAGGTCCATGATAGAACTTGTGAGCCAAGGACCTCCGGGGTTCCACTTGCAGGACCATTTGAGGCCTCGTGGCCTTAATTCTAGAAGAAACGAATTTGACAAGAAAGTTAAAGATGAGAGGCCCAAAGGCCAGCAATCATAGAATGGTTATAAACGGGTCTAGAAAAGGGTAGAGCCAGGACAGCCAGTTGTTAAACAAGCTCCACAATCCTGTTTCTTGAAGGTCTTTAGCCCTGTGTTCGATTCAGTCCTTGAGTTCTTTAACTTTGTTTAAGACAATACCTGATTGGTTTATAAAGTAGCAGTATTCTGTTCCTAGAGACAGGGTCCTCCTCTCTCTGCTGTTAGCAGATTCAGGGCCCTTATATAAATTCTTGTCCAGCTGCCCTTTTTGCCTCTAGGTCAGCCCAGCAATTGCTCTCCGCTTCCTTCTCATCTCTTTTCTGCTCGGCAGTGTAAAACTGCTACCTCTTTGAGTTCTTGGACAGCTTGTAATAAGTCTAAAATTTTCTTATGATGTTTAATGGGAGTTCCTGCCAAGGTTAGGAATTCTTGCCTTCCATGTGGCAGCATGGGCATGCAGAACCAGGTAAGCATATTTGAAATCTGTGTGTATGTTTATTCTCTTTTCTTTTCCTAATTTTAGAGCTCAAGTGAGGGCTACTAGTTCTGCCAGCTGGGCACTAGTTCCAGGAGGAAGGGAATTATTTCAAGCACGGTTTGATCACTGACTACTGCATATCCTGCCTTTCAAACTCCATTTTCCATAAATGAATTTCCATTGGTGTATAGGTTAAGGTCAGGATTGGCTAGAGGAGTTTCCAAGAGATCCTCTCGAGCCACATAGTTCTGGGCTATAACCTGCTGACAGTCATGTTCTTTGTCTGCCCTTTCCTCAGGAAGAAAAGTAGCCAGATTGAGGGCTGCACATGTGTGCAGCTGAAGTATAGGCCCTTCAGGCATTAAGGCCTGATATTTGAGTAAGTGGTTGTCAGATAGGCATAAGCCTCCTTTAAAGGCCAGAATTCCAGCTACATCATGTGAAATCCATACAGTTAGATCTTCCCCTTGCACTATTTTAACAGCTTCTGAGACCAGAATAGCCACCGTGGCTATGACCCACAAGCAGTGTCGCCAGCCTTTTGCTACTGCATTAATTTCCTTACTTTAGGTAGGCCACTGATTGTGGCGTGGTCCCCTGAGTCTGGGTGAGAACCCCAAGTGCCACTCCTAAATTTTCCGTAACATATAGAGAGAAGTCGTTCCCTGTAGAAAGGCTTACAGCTGGAGCCTGCAGTAGTGGCTGCTTTAGGATCTGAAAGGCTGCCTCAGCTATAGGGTCCCATTGTATTAGATGGATGTTAGCTTTTTGGGTTTCCTTAATCAGAATGTATAGGAGTTTGGCTATTTCACCATATCTGGAAATCCACAATTGCATAAACTAGTTATTCCTAAGAATACCCATAACTGCCTTAAGGTTTTTGGATGGGGGGAGGCCAGTATGGATTGGAGACGTTCTCCATTAAGGGCCTGAGTGCCCTTAGATAAGACAAGCCCTAGGTATTTTACCTCTTGCCTACAAAGTTGAGTTTTTGGTTTGGAAACTTTATATCCACAAGTGGCTAGAAAGTTTGGGTGGTCCTGAGTGGCCTGCTGACACTGGGTTTCTCAATTAGCAGTTAAAAGTAAGTCATCCGTATATTGAAGAACCAGGGTACCTGGATATGAAAAAGGACTAAGGTCCTGAGCTAGAGCCTGGCCAAACAGGTGGAGTTATCTCCAAAGCCCTGGGGTAACACTATCCAGGTGAGCTGAGAATTCTAGTCCAAAGGATTTTCAAAGGCAAGCAGAAACTTGGAGTCAAGATGTAATGGAACACAGAAAAAGGCATTCTTAAGGTCTAGGACTGTAAGCCATCCTGCCTCTCCTGGTATTTGAGAGAGCAAGGTGAGTTGGGTACAGCTGGGTATAAAGGGATCGCAGCTTCATTCATAAGCCTGAGATCTTGCACTAGCCTCCATTGTCCATTAGGTTTTTGTACTCCTAAAATTGGAGTATTAGAAGGACTATTATAGGACTTTATTAGACCCTGAGCTTTTAAGTTCCTTACAATATCCTGTAGGCCCTTTTTGGTTTCTGGACTTAGGGGGTACTGTTTTTGATAAGGAAAAGAGGTGGGATCCTTTAGCCTTATTCAAATTGGCCGGGCATTCTTTGCTTGCCCAAACTGTCCCTCCATTACCCAAAACTCAGGATTAATTCCCTCTTTAAATAATGGGCAGCAGAGAGGGATTTCCTCCCTGATGATGTTCATATAGATAATGGCTCCTGCTCTGGCTAACAGGTCCTTCCCTAGTAAGGGAGTGGGACTTTCTGGCATGATGAGGAAGGCATGGGAGAAGAGTATATCTCCCCAGTTACAGCTTAGGAGCTGGAAGAAACATCGGGAGACTGCTTGTCCTAGGACTCCTCGGACAGTTATAGACTTGGAGGACAACTGTCCAGGACAGGAAAGCAAAACTGAGAAGGCTGTGTCAATGTCCAGAAGATCAACCTCCTGGCCATCTATATTTAGCTTTACCCAGGGTTCGGTGAGGGTGATGGCTTGTGCTGGCGCTTCCCCGGGCACCATCAGACCTGCTGTTGGGTCATCTGGTTAGCCACCTTAGGCCCTGGGAACCTTCTTCCCCTGGGACAGTGTGCTTTCCAGTGATCCCTTTGGCACAGTGGGCAAGGATGAGGAGGTGGTCCATTCCTCTGGGAACAATCTCTCTTAGTGTCCCTGTAGGCTGCAGTGGTAGCAAGCTCTGCCAGACTGGTGGCTAGCCTTTCTCTCTTCTGAGCCCCTTGGGTCTGCTTGCCTGAAGGCCATGACTAGGGCTGCGGCTTTTCTCTGGTCCCTCCTGTTCCTTTCAGCCTGTTTCTCCTGGTCTCTATTATAAAACACCAAGGTTGCTAGATTTAAATAATGACTCTAGACTCTGTTCTGGCCCCAGGGCCAGCTTCTGGAGCATCCTTCTGATTGCTGCTGGTTACATAATAAATTTGTCTTTAAACATTAGCTGACCCTCAGTGGAGCCTGGTGACAGGGGAGTATACTTTCTTAAGGCCTCCTGTAACCGCTCAAGGAAGGCTGTTGGGTTTTCTTCCTTTTCCTGAGTTATGGTGGATAACATTGCATAGTTCATGGGCTTTTTTCTAGTTCGCCTTAATCCCTCAAGTACGCAGGTTAATAGGCGACTACAACTCCAGTCCCCCTGTTCTGAGTCAGGATCCCAGTGAGGGTCCATGTTAGGGACTACTTGTCTACCTGTAGGGAATCTATCCTTATCCTCTGGTGTCATTTGGTCATGTACTTGGCTAAGGTACCAGGTGTCCCCAAACTCTTGAGCCGCTACCAGAGCAGCCTCTCTCTCATTGCTGGTTAGGATCTGACTAAGCAGTAACATGGTATCTTTCCAATCTAATTCGAAGGTTTGACCCAGGTCCTATAGAACATCTGTGAACTTGTCTGGGTCATCTGAAAATTCTGCCAAGTCCACTTTGATTTGCTTTAGGTCAGAAAATGAAAAGGGAGTATGTATCTTGGTTGAACCCAGTTTTCCTCTTACCGCCTGTAGGGGTGGAGTTGGGGTATCCTAGTAGCTTGAGGTGCCTTGGCCTTCCCTGACTCCTCTTGGGTTATGGGAGCTGAGGAGACCTGGTCAGCATTGGTGAAGGGAGAAGCCACAGGGAGTCCTAAATATGGGGGTAGTCCTGAGGAAGGGCCAGTAGGATATAGGTTATAGGCCTTACATAGCTGAGGCTTATCCCTTAGAGAAAAGAAAACTTGCACATAGAGGACCTCAATCCATTTGCCTTCTCTCTTACAGAAAAGGTCTAATTGTAGAAGGGTGTTATAATTTATATTTCCCTTAGGAGGCTAGGTTTCTCCACTCAGCAGAGGGTATCATAGCCACGCTGTTTGGCAGAGAAAAATGAGCTGCTGCTTCTTCAAAGATTGTGGGTCAAATTGGTCCCAGTTATCAAGGATACACTTTAAGGGCAATTTTGCCTTGGGAAGAGTAGCACCCATCTGAAATCAAGCACAGGGATGCCCACATCCCCAGTTATTTCTTGCAACTGCTAGTCCTGGGGCATCCTCCAGTTATAGCACCTGATAGTTCCCTTGTGCCCTAGATGCATGATCATCTTCTGGGTCCCCCATGTGCCAGGTTTAATCACACATAGCAGCATCATGGGCATACCCTCACCATCTAAATGTTCTTATGGCCACCTTAAGGACATGAGGACTGCCGGGATTAGTGGCCCTGTACTGGCATGTCCTTGAAGAACTAGGCCAGCGAGTCTTGGGTGATGGGTGCCAATATTCCCTAGCAAGAGTTCAATTAACATAGGCCTGACCATAAAGCTGCCCTAGGAGGATAAACTTCTTGAAATGGGCCTCTAAGCACAACAATCTTAAAGAAGGTAATGGCTGGCCACATGGCCGAGGCAATGTCCTCGTGACCCAGGCCTCCTCCCTGACCCTACTTTCCATCATAGGAATATGCCCTAAGGTTGTGGGGCCTGTAATTAACTATATGAGCCTTGGACCCAGTCTGACTATGGTATTCTACATGGAGAAGTTCTGCCGTATGGAGAGCCAATCTTGGGCAAGACGAATTGTACATTATTAAATTCTGGCACCACTCAGTTGTATTGGGAAATTTCAGGTGACAAAAACCACAATGTCCTATAGCCTCCAGTACCCATTGATAGATTCTGTCTGGCTCCATTAGGACATAACCCAGCATTGAGGACTAAGGGAACTGGCCCTGTGCGTTGTAGGAGGTCCTTATGCGCAGGAAATATCTTAGAGGAAAGAGTCGAGAAGAAGTTTGCCTTAAGGAAATCTGGACCCAGGAGATGTGGGTCTGAAAGGCTGGGCATGGCTTGCATAGGCAGCTTTTCCTTTGGAGTTTTAAGCAGGGCCCTGACCTTGACCAGATTGAACTGGGAGTTCGGGACCACGCTCTTTCCTCCAGCCAGTCCTCGGCTTGACTCAGAGAAAGGAAGAACAGCAAGAAAGGGAAGCTGGTTCGGAGAAAGCCTGACACCCATGTCTTTAAGTCCAGCAGCCACACTGTTGAAAGGCTGGGCGTGGCTTGCATATGTGGCTGTCCCTGCCCAGCCTTGCCTCCACCGGCTGTGTGCCTGACACAGGCCCAGCTGCCTGGTGCTTTCATAGATGGCACCCACCTGGCCTTGCCTCTGCCACTGCATGTGGCCCCTGCACCTGGTCTTTACCTCCTTAACAACTTTAAAAGAAGTTAAAGTACAGCTATAGCAAGCAAAAAGGGTTCAATACCACTCACCGCTATGAAGTCCGATGTACTCCTGGCTGGCTCACCAAAGACGTAGCTGGGGGAGGGAGCAGGGGCATCCCAAAGATGCTCCCAGTTTCCCGATCTGAGGTCCTTGGCCTTTCTTACCCCAAAAAATGGTGAAGGGGGCCCTGAAGGCGTGATGAGCTTGCCATTTGAATAAATATCGTGGACCCAAAGGGTTTTGCAGAAAAAGTTATTTATTAGGCAGAGAGAGAGAAAGCTCCCACGCTGTTGTGGGAGGGGAATCTGGAGGGGCTATCTGTATAGGTAAGGAACAGTGGAGTTTTAACCCTGGAGTCATTCCCTCCTCATTCATGTTCTCGTCCAATGAGAGGATTTCTTTCAAACTTCCTCTGGAGTGATTGATCGTTGACTCCGATGCCAGATTGGCTGCTTGATCTACAACAGTGCCCCATCCTCCCAGAGCTTTCCATGGGCTTTTTGGACAAAGAAGCCCACTTGGATTCCTCTACCTAGCCCACATTCAGAAAACCTAGACAAAGAACTTTACATTCCCTCATGGGGGCGTGGATGGAGGCATGGTACTGGGAAACTCTTGCCTTTGAAACCACACCCCTCGTGGACCCAGGAAGAGAAGTTTTTTTTCCTTAACACAGTCCCTCAGTCTGAGCTGACATTGTTGACTGAAGTGTCAGGCTCCCTTGTTAGAGCAGGGGCACTTGGAGACATGGTAACGAATGGAGTCCTGACTCCAGAAACTGGGAAAATGACTTCATCTGTTTTCAGCAGTCCTTCAGGATCCAGTTTCTGCTTCATCTCTTTCCAATTACTCCACAGAACTGAACTACTTGCATTTCCTTAAGGCCTCACCCCCATTCTTTCCCTCAATCTCTCTCTCTCTGTGCTACGGTTTAGATGTGGTTTGTTTGGCCCCCACCAAGGCTCATGTTAAATCTGACCCCTTGTATTGGAGGTGGGGCCTGGTAGGAGGTGTTTGGATCATGGGGCAGATCCCTCATGAATGGCTTGGTGCCATCCTCACTGGAGGGATTGAGTGCGCATTTGATCTTAGTTCCATGAGAACTGGTTGTTGAGCCTGGCACCACCCCCTCTGAGTTCCTTTCTCACCAGGTGATCTGTACACACCAGCTCCCCTTCCCCTTCTTCACCCTTATTGGTGAAAGCAATATTGAGTGGAAGCAGCCTGAGGCCCTTGCCAGAAGCAGATGCTGGTGCCATGCTTCTTGTACAGCCTGGAGGCTGTGAGCCAAATTAACCTTTTTTCTTTATAAATTACCCAGCCTCAGTTCTTTCTTTATAGCAATGCAAATGGACTAGGCCTCTCTCTGCCCCATGTCTCGTCTCTCTTATCCCTCTTCTATCTCTCTCCCATCTCTCCTTCTCTTCCTCTCTCTCACCACCCCCCTAAATCTCTCCCTGCCTGTGGGGTCCCCAGTCTGTCTCTCTGTTCCCCATATTTCTATGTCCCTCATCTCTCAGTCTCATTCTGCATCTCACTCAAGCACACTCACCCACTCCAGGCTCCTTACAATCTTATTCATCAGGCTTGAATGTTCCTCTCTTTCCCTGCCCTTCTCCTAGCTAACTTCTATCTGTGCCTCAAATAGAAGGTGTCTATTTGACAGAGGTGTCTCAGGAGTCACCTCTGAGACTCAGCGATGTCTTCCTCATTCTTTCTGTGCCTGTTTCAACCACAACATAAACTGGATGCCACTAGATAATCAGGACTCCCTCAATTCATCTATAAATTCAATAAAATCTCTATCAGATTTCAAGCTTGCTTCTTCATAGAAATTGAAAAGTTGATCCTAAAATTCATATGGAAATTCAAGTAAGCCAGAATAGACAAAGGTACAGAAATCAAGGCAGTGCGGTACTGGCATAAGAATGGACATATAGATCAATGGAATAGAATTGACAGTCCAGAAATAAACCCTTACATCTAAGGCCAATTATTTTTGACAATGTTGCCAGAGTAATTCAATGAAGAATAGTCTTTTCAATAGATGTTGCTAGGGCAACTAGCTATCTACTTGCAGAAGAATGAAGTTGAGACTCTACCTTACGATGTAGAAAAATTACCCCAAAATGGATCAAAGCCCAAAATCTAAAAGCCAAAACTATAAAACTCTTAGATGAAAATTCTGGATAAAATTAAAAACTCTTTGCCCACAGAAAAATGCAAATTAAAACCACAATGAGATACAACCTCACACCCACTATTATGGCTACTATTAAAAAGACAGTAAGTATGGTGGTTCCTCAAGAAAGTAAGTATACAATTTCCATATGATTCAGCAACTCCACTGCTGGGTATACATATATATTTTTTAAAAAACTGAAAGCAGAAAGCCAAAAGGATATTTGTACACCTGTATTCATAGCAGCACTATTCACAATTGCCAAAAGGTAGAAGCAGACCAGGGGTCCATTGACGGATGTATGGGTAAACAAAATGTGGTCTCTGCATACAATGGAACACAATTCAGCCTTAAAACAGAAAGAAATTCTGACCCATGCCACAACACAAATGAACTTTGATGACATTATGCTAAGTGAAATAAACCAGTCACAGGCTGGGCTCAGTGGCTCATGCCTGTAATCCCAGCATGTTGAGAGGCCTAGGTGGGTGGATCACAAGGTCACGAGTTCAAGACCAGCCTGGCCACGATGGTGAAACCCTGTCCCTACAAAAAATACAAAAATTAGCTGGGTGTAGTAGTAGGTACCTATAATCCCAGCTACTTGGGAGGCTGAGGTAGAGAATTGCTTGAACCTGGGAGGCAGAGGTTGCAGTGAGCCAAGATCATGCCACTGCACTCCAGCCTGGGCAACAGAGTGAGACTCCATCTCAAAAAAACAGAAATAAACCAGTCACAAAAGAACAAATATTGTATAATTCCACTTACTTGTGCACCCAGAGTAGTCAGATTGATAGAGACAGAAAGTTAGAATGGTGGTCACCAAGGGCTGGGGAGAGTCGGGAATAGTGAGTTGGTGTTTCATGAGTACAAAATTGCAGTTTGGGAAGACAAAAAAGTTCTGGAAATGGAAGATGGTGATGGTTGTACAATACTGTGAATATACTTAATGCCACTGAACTGTACACTTTCAAATGGTTAAAATGAGCTGGGTACAATGGTGCATGCCTATAGTTCCAGCTACACTGGAGGCTGAGATAGAAGGATTGTTTGAGCCAAGGAGTTCGAGACCAGCCTGAGAAACATAGAACTCTTCTCTTTAAAAAGGCCGAGCATGTTGGCCCATGCCTGTAGTCCCAGCACTTTGGGAGGCTGAGGGGGAAGGATCGCTTGAGCCCAGGATTTTGAGACCAAGCTGGGCAACTATGCAAGAACTGTTTCTACAATCTGTCAATCAATTAATTAAATACATTTAAAACTTTTTTTTCTGAGACAGGGTCTTGTTCTCTTTCCCAGGCTGAACTGCAGTGGTTCAATCCTCCTACCTCAGCCTCCTGAGGATCTGGGACCACAGACCTGCACCACCATGCCGGGCTAATTTTTGTGTTTTTTGTAGAGACAGGGTTTTGCCATGTTGCCCAGGCTGGTCTTGAACTCCTGAGCTCAAGCAATCTGCTAGCTTCGGCCTCCTGAAGTGCTGGGATTACAAGCATGAGCCATCATGCCTGGTGAAGAATATATATTTTAAATGGTTAAAATGGTAAATTTTATGTTATGCATATTTTTACCCTAACAATAAGTAAAAGAATGTTTATAATTGCCTAAACTTACCACATCATTAAAAAAAGATAGCATGTTGATTACTAAAGGTCAAACACTATGAAAGTCACTGGTGCTAAGTTTAGAGGAAGTAGGAGGCTCACACTCCTCCCTGTACATCAGTGGCTTCAGCTTGGGGTTGAGGTTGGGTAGAACTTCTCCCAGCTCAGAGTCTCAGGATCCCTGCAGATGCCAAACATAATTTTAAAAATCCTCTGATTACTTGCAATATTTTCTTTTTCTTCTTTTTCCCTCCCATTCCCCCCTCAACTTGCAATATTTTCTAATAAAACTCATTATCTTACCTTCCAAAAGCCTTCCCAAAGCAATAAGAAACATCAGGCTTCTCTCCGGTAGACTGGAATTATAGAACCTCAGGGTGGACTCACAGGTTATTAGTTACAATTTTTATAGAGGAGGCAGGGATGGGTTCAAGCCACATATGTAACAGCTATTACTGGTAGTAGGGAGGGGGCCTCGGCCATATAGGCTCACTGGAGAAGCACATCAGAGCCAGCAAACGGGAGAGCAGTTTGAACATGGGCTGCAGCAGCTGCAGCTGGAGAAGTAGTAAAAGACGTCATAGCTGTATGGGCACAGGTACTTGTGGTAGAGGCAAAAACAGCACCCCAGTTGAAGCAGTCACACTTCCACATTCTCAACAACGACAGCGTCAGGCTCAGCAGGAGGAAGAGGAGAGGAGGAATATGGCAGTCATTCCACAGCACCTGAGAAGAACAGAACGTGATTCCGACACTGTTGATTCTTTAAGTTAATGGTTCTCAAACTTTAGCATGTTTCAGAATCGCCTGCAGGGCTTGCAGAGTGTTGGGCCCCACTCCCAGAGATTCCCTTTCAGTTGTCTGTGGTGGGAACAAGAGGATTTGCATCTAAAAGATCACAAGCAATGCCTGATGCAGCTGGTTTGAGGACTACATTTTGAAAACCACTACTCTACCATATTGATCCAGTTAGGTGGTGCTTTGCTACAGCAACAAATAAACTCCCAAATCTCAGCGGCTTAATGTTATAAAAGTTTACTTCTCACTCACATCTCAGTCCCATGAAGCTTGGATAATCTTCCCCCATACCGAACCTATGCCAACTTAACTGTGGAAGAGTAAGAACTCTCTTACTCCACAGAAAGAAAGTACTGGAAAAGAACACGAGATGTTTTTAAAGGCAATGCCCAGAAGAGGTTTATATTACTTCTCCCCGTTCCTCAATCACAGGAACCCAATCTAACTGGGAAATGTAGTCTTCCTGGGTACCCAGAAGGAAGAAAACAGTGTGGGAAACACACATTATCTCTGTTACACCAACCCACTATCCATTTCCACCACTGTTCCTTGCTTCCTCCTTACTAGCAAATCTTCTTTTTGTCCAAGGGATTTACTTCACCTGTCCCATGCAGGAGGGGGTAAGCCTAAAACATGGCAAGTTCTAGGAGAGGATCTATTAGATTAAGACAGTCCACCTTGCCACTGATTGGTTCAAGTACCCAGGTTCAAACCAATCAGTGTATGTCATTTTTCTTGTCAACTATTATTGGTCCAGGGGTGTGCATGTGACCCAATCAGGCTGACGGAAATCGGGAGGGTGGAGAGAATTTTGTTCTAGCCTGATGGAGTTGGGTGAGGATGCATGCTGCTTCAGTTGCCACCAGCAACCATCTTGTGACCAAGAAGCTAAGCCAGAGGAGGGTAGAACTTGGAGATGAATAGAAAAATTGTTACATGTAAATTTTTGGTGCCGCAAAAGAGGTAGCACTTGAATATAAATTTTCTCTCAGCAAGGCAACTTTACTTTCTGCAGAAAGGGTACATTTGGAGCAGTTTGCCACCAGAGTACACCTAACAAAGGAGGTAGGGTCATTTATATCTAAAGCATCTGCCCTACTGCTGTGTCCTGATTCCATTGGCTGGAGCTGGGCCTCACAATCTAGGCTGCACCTGGTTGGCTAACAACTTAAAACTTTCCTAAATAAGTAAAGGCAGAGGAGAACAAAAGAAAAGAGGAAGTAACTTGAGAAATGCTTAGAGAGGCAAAACTACTTCCAAATAAGCAAGAGAAATAAGCTGTGATCTAAGACTTGCCTGGGGCTTGTCCAGGCATGTCAGGGCAAATATCTAGGTTAAATTGTAAGAGCTAGGAACACTAGATACATTTATTTCTTTATTATGACTAACAGCTACTCAGGAGTATTAGCAAAGGGTCTATAGTAAATTAACTTTTAAAGAAGCTATTATTTATAATTAACTAAGAGGAAAGCTTTGAAGAGGAACTTTTATTTATTTATATTTTCTATATGGAGCCAGAGCCCTGAACATTTTTCAAAATGTAGTCTTCTGAAACCTACTTCTGAGTTTATATTAAGTTACATTGAGTGCAGATCTCTTATGTGTAGCAGAAAGTCACCAAATGGACACATCTCTTAAAGTATAAGGGTGGGAACAGAAGTACTTTGTTTGGTAGCCCTGTAACCTTTCTCTTACTCTATGGATTCTACACTTGAAGATAGGGAGTTACATTCAATACATGCAACCAGAGTTATGAGACCAGCGTCTCATCATACTTAAAGTGCTGAAAGAAAAACTGTCAGTCTTGAATTCTATATCCAGCAAAAATATCCCTCAGAAATGAAGATGAGATAAAGACATTCTCAAATAACACAAAGAGAATTCATTACCAGAAAATGTGGTCTAAGAGAATTGTTTAAGGAATTCCTTCAGACAGAAGGGCATCATACCAGTAGGAAGACTGAGACATCAGGAATAATGGAAGAGAAACTACATGATCATACCAATTTATGCAGAAAATGAATTTGACAAAATGCAGTCCCATTCACAACTAAAATGTGCAGTTTTCTCAACCTGATAATGAGCATCTACAAAAAAGCCTACAGCTGACATCACTCGTAAGATTTAGGGAGACTGAAAGCTTTCCACCTAAGATCTGGAATAAAGCAAGAATGCCCACTTTCACCACTTCTATTCAACTTTATACTGGAAGTCCTAGACAGTGCAATAAGATAAGGAAAGAAATAGAAGTCACAGATGTTGGAAAGGAAGAAATAAAATTGGACCCATTCACAGATGATTTTTCTTTTCTTTTCTTTTCTCTTTTCTCTTTTCTTTTCTTTTCTTCTTTTCTTTTCTTGGGACAGGATCTTGCTGTGGCACCCAGGCTGGAATACAGTGGTGCCATCACAGCTTACTGTAGCCTCAACCTTCTAGGCTCAAGCAATCCTCCCACCTCAGCCTCCTGAGTAGCTGAGTGGGACTATAGCATGCACCACCACACTCAGCTAATTTTTAAATTTTTTGTAGAGATGGGGTCTTACTATGTTGCTCAGGCTGGTCTCAAACTCCTGGGTTTGAGCAGTCCTCCTGCCTCAGTTTCCCAAAATGCTGAGATTACAGGCATGAACCACCACACCTAGCCTCTTAGTAATTCTTCTACATAGAAAATAAAGTTGTTGAGAGTGGTGGCTCATGCCTGTAAAAGCAGCACTTTGGGAGGCCAAGGCAGGAGGATTGCTTGAGCCCAGGAGTTCAAGACCAGCCTGGGCAACATAGTGAGACCCTGTATCTACAAAAAAGTAAAAGAGAATGGTGGTGCACACCTGTAGTCCTAGCTACTGGGAAGGCTGAGATGGGAGGATTGCTTGAGCCTAGAAGGTCAAGGCTACAGTCAGCTGTGAGGGCACCACTGTACTCCAGCCTAGGTAGTAACAGAGTAAGACCCTCTCTCAAAAAAAAAGAAGAAAAGAAAAAAGGAATGAAAAAGAAAAAAAAAATCACAGGAAAGCTATAGAAATTCTTGGAACTGATGAGTGAGCTTAGCAGGTTATAGGATATGAGATCAACATACAAAAATCAAATTTATTTCTACATACTAGCAGTGAACAATTGAAAAATGAAAATTTAAGACAATGTCATTTACAAGAGTTTAAAAAAACAAAACCAACAAAACTCTTAGGTAGAAATCTAACATAACATGTCCAGGATATGTATGCTGAAAACTACAAAACAGAATTTCAGCCTTAGCTCCACTGTGTAAAGAGCCTGGAAGTCATCATTCCTGTTCACACAACAAGAAAGAGGCTCAACAAACTAAAAACCAGTGACTTTTCTTGAGCCCATTAAAGAATTGAAATCTCAGGACAAATTGTCTCCACTGCCTGAAATCTGTAGAGATGATAGATGAACACAGAGTCACACCTGAGATCTGCTTCACTGAAACAGAAGCTGCTGGAGCCATAAGGTTGTAGAGATGTTGAAACAGTAATTCTAATGAATTGCTAAAGGCCAGGTGTGGACTAGCATGGGAGTGAGAAACTCCTCACAGACTTAGAGTGGGTTTTACTTTACCAGGTTCTCAGGGTGAAGAGCCAGGAAAGATTTCCTCTTTGATTTGGCAGGGAAGGAGAAGAGTAACCATTGTAAAATAGCCCAGAGCATTCTATATGGCAAAGGCTTACTCTCCAGCAGCCATTCAGAGCCTTATTCCACCTGTAGGAAGGGCAGCTCTCTGACTCTAGCTTCCTCACCCTTCCTGTCTCACCTGAAAGAATAGAGGGAGATGCACGTGTGAAGGTCACTGCCTAGGCACACAGGCTCACTAAAAGACTGAGATTTGATCATGAGATTGTACAACACTTCCCCTCTCCCACACCTTACTAGCATACTAACAGTGCTCCAGGATAATAATCGTGAATTACATCCAAAAGAGCTGCAAGATACAGATTTGATCTGAAGCAGGCAGAGTATCTAGGAAAGCCCAAAGACAACAGAGAAGAGAGACCCAAGAAGCATGTGAAGCTTCTGGCAGCTACAGCTACAGCAGAAAGTAAACACAGCCCAACCTTAAGCTAAATTAACATAAAAACCTCACTCTAAAGGCCTATATGCCTCAGTTCCCATTTTCTGACACAATATGTCCTACTTTGACCAAAATGTTACAAGGCAAGCTAAAAGGCAAGCAAAAAACATAGTCTGAAGAACAAGCATTCAAACCAGACTCAGACACAACACAGATGTTGGAATTGCCAGATAGGAAATTTAAAAGCAGTGTGATTAATATGTGAAGGCCTCTAATGGAAAATGTAGACAACAGACAAGAACAGATGGGTAATGTAAGCAGAGGGATAGAAACTCCAAAAAGGAATACAAAGAAAATGCCGAGAATAAAAAACACTGCAACAGAAATGGAGATGCCTTTGATGGGGCTCACCTGTAGATGGAACGCAACCAAGGAGAGCATCAGCAACCTTGAATGCAGGTGAACAGAAACATACCAAACGGAAACGCAAAGAGAAAGAAAAAAGGAACAAAACAAAGACAGAAAGTTTCAAGAACTGTGGATCAATTTCAGCAGGTGAAATATACACACAATTAAAATTCTAGAAGAATCAAGAGAGAAGAAGAAATATTTGAAGTATTTGAGAATCTTCCAAAACTAATGACAGACAAAAATCCAAGGACAGAAAACTCTTGAAAGAAGCTGGGGAGTGGGTGAGAGAACACCTAACTATTGAGGAACAAGGATAAAATTATAGCTGACATCTTGTCAGAAATTAGGCAAACAAGAAGAAAGTGGAGAGAGGGATTTAAAGTGTTAAAGGAAAGCAACTTCAAAGGAAATCTAAATAGATGGAGAGAAAGATATACCATCTTTATGGATTAGAAGACCCAACATAATAAAGAAGTCAATTCTCTTCATATTTGTCTATAGATTTAAAATGTTAAATTTTTACACTTGCACCCTCCCAAGCCTAAACCAGGAAGAAGTAGGAACCCTCAACAGACCAATAACAAGGGCTGAAGTTGAGGCAGCAATTAACAGCCTACCAACCAACAAAAGCCCAGGTCCAGATGGGTTCACAGCCAAATTCTACCAGACACACAAAGAGGAGCTGGTACCACTCCTTTTGAAACTATTCCAAACAATCCAGAAAGAGGGAATCCTTCCCAAATCATTTTATGAGACCAACATCATCCTGACACCAAAACCCAGCAGAGACTCAACAAGAAAAGAAAACTTCAGGCCAATATCCATGATGAACATAGATGGAGAAATCTTCAATAAAATACTGGCAAACCGATTGCAACAGCACATCAAAAAGCTTATCCATCATGATCAAGTAGGCTTCATCCCAGGGACGCAAGGCAGGTTCAACATATGCAAGTCTATAAACATAATTGACC